>OZ005650.1:300370696-300643696 GCA_963930645.1 Salticus scenicus | reverse complement strand
ATAGAATGACAGCAATTTCACGCCAAATATTACAATATGCTGTGACCGGCTACGTCTGTCGCATGAGACAATTTTTCGTGTTTATATATAATTCATGGTTTGTAAACCTGATAGTACAGCCTTAATATAGTTCTCTTTGGCGCAGGGTTTAAACTGCCATTAGTTTTTTTAGCATTTTGCTAAAAGGTATCATATTTTGCTAAAACATGTTGGTCAGAATTTCGCTAAAATGCTAAAACTGGATAACTGTATAAAATATCTCTATATAATAACTCGGATTTTTTTTTTTTTTTTTTTTTTTTGTAATATTTGCAGGCAAAAACTACGAAAGGACTGAAATTTTTGGGAATGATTATTTATATAGTAATTTGGATTTATTTTTTATTTTTAATGATTGAATTTAAATGCAAAAGTATTTAAAAGTATGTCAGAATTCAGAATTTGATTCATAGAAGCATTCTTAGCACTAGTATTTCACGATTATCTACCACTACACTTTACTTAATTTTTCAATTGCTTTTTCATTTTACACATATGAGAACCTCTTTTTCTATTGTTAAAATCAAAAAATACTTTCCCTGATTCATATTTTTAAAGTCACATATATGGATGCTAGGTTAAAATCATCAATGAACAAAAGAATAGAAAATAAAACTGAGGATAACAAAGCTAAGTAAAAGAAATCAATGGTATCCAAAGAATTAACTTTCGAAAAAGCTAAAATAGTGCTTGCCTATTTTCGCTAAAATGCTAAAGTAATTTTTTTTTCCAGGTTAAACCCTGCTTTGGCGACTTTTGAATTTTTGTCACCATTTTAGACTTTTAATCCATTGTAACAATAAGACTTAATCCCTTGTAACAATATGCTATCAGCGCTATTTCTGCCGTATTTTAGACAACTGATCTTTTTATTTTTATATTTATTTCCCATTAAACATATTTTTATTTTTATTTATTTATTTAAATATTAATTTGAATTATTCAAATACTTTTGTTCGACAGCGTAACACACATAGGCTGATTTGTTTGTATGATAAATTAGCATAGTGATTATTATATAAAAAAAGAAAGAAATAGGTAAGCATTATCGTGCTACACAACTTTATTATGTCGCTCCATTGGCGGCTTTTGAATTTTTGTTGCCATATTAGCGATGGATTTTTTTTTTTTTTTTTTTTTTTTTGTATGAAAAGGGGAAGACTGTTTTAAATAAAATTCATGAATAATTTATTTACTAAAAGGTGATTGAAAAAATCCAGATATAGTTTCAAATTAATTTTTCTTCTTTTCCTTTTTTTTTTTTTTTTCAATACCACTGAATGGCTGATTCCAAAGCTTTTTTTCGGTGAGGAGATCGATCTCCTGTCACATTTTGTACATGAAGGCCTATGGCTGTAAATAAATTTCGAACCACTATGAATATCCATGCATGTACCACGATTCAAATCAGCATTTGGCATCAAGAAAAAAGAAAAAAAGAAATGTTGCAAATAGTTAAAAATTGTACGAAAAGATAGGTTTATAAAATTATTCACGATTCGAGATGCAAAATATTTGAAAATGTGACCATAAATTGGTCATTATTAGAAAATGTTTTTCTAAGCCTGTGTGTCACAAAATTTTGGTGGCAGCTCTAGATCAAGAATTAATTCGCACAATTAAATTCGTATTTAGTTACACTTTGATATAAATTGGTGTCTAGAAACTTTTGATGCGTATTGCTGAGCAGATGAAGCTGTTGTTCAGAGATCTCTCCCCCCCCCCCTTTATGTTTACGTAATATCTCAGCACAAATGTTGATACATGAATGAAAAAATTAGGCTGATTTATTTTTGGGTGTATATCGACCGATAAGTGGCGTTGGTATGTTACAAATTTCCCCATGTACCGAAAGGCTATACGTTAGCTTCTATTATAAATGCACCAAACGTAATTTGTGAAATGGCCATTATAAAGAAATCATCTGAATTAAATCGATTCAGATGTATATCAGTCGTCATGTGGCGCTGCTATTACACACCTTATGTAATTTTTATAATGGCAAAATTTTAGTCTCTATTGGTTAAATTTGCATGAAGCTACAAAGTAAACTTTTATTGTGAGAAAGTACGAATTCCCCTCCCGCCTTGCGCATGTTAAACAGTAGGTGCCGTTGTTAAACAGAGTGATGTAAAAGAACGTATTGTGTGACGGTCACATACTATTTTCCGTAAAGCTATAGTATTTTTACTTAAAATCATTTGTATTAAATTTTAATCTATAACAGGCAACATGAAAACTGCAAAAAGAACTGATATTTATTATAAATAAATAAAATAAGAACTTTTAATTAGCCACACTATAAATTGAGAAACGCACGAAAGTTGTTTCTACACAGAATAATTAAATACAGCCTATCATCAGGCCAAAAAATGAAGAAAATTTTAAGAACGAACGCAGAGTGTAAGCAGCAACATTTTATTTTACATACACTCCATACTTACATACATCTTCTACTTCCTTATAAGTTTGTAAATTCACATTTCACAAATTAGCATTCAAGGTATGTAACATTCATCAAGATAAATCCAGACAAGACTTTTTTTTTCTTTCTTACTTCGATAATTTATCATTTTTCAATTGATCAAAAATATTTACTGAATGAATGAATCTACGCGCAAAAACACACTACGCCTGCAGAGACGGAGGAAACAAACAGACATCAGATCATCAAGTGATATTATTAATGATGCACAAAGTTCATTTTCCATAATTTATTTTCCTTGAACGGAATATGACATTTAATGTTGAAATTAATTTATCTTACTTAACCAAATTCTGGCAACTTTTGAAAATAATGCTTTTAATGAATCATATTTATTTTATTTTTTTTATTTATTTGTTGTAGTAGTAAAATAAAAGTTTTACATCCTAACATTAGTGAAAAAAACACCTAACATTAATAAAATAGTCTCCATTTTCCTGAAAATAGTTCTGATTAACCTGAAAATAGTAGCTTTTAAGCCACTTTTACACAAAAATAGTTGCCATAGTAGCCTGGGAATTGATTTTAGTAGCAAATAGTTGCTTTACAGTCGCCGCTGGGAACCCTATTAATACCATAAATTGAATTAAAAATAAATAAATAAACTTACTGTTTGAGATTTTTAAGTATGATAATTTATGAATTATAATGATTTTCAAACGAAAAAAAAAAAAAAAAATATGTGTTGCAAGTCAAATACAACCATATATCACGTTTTATGAAAACATCAGAATTGGGCAGTGCTGTGTCTTAGAATTCTTGTTAATTCTCAATTATCATTCATGAGTTAACCTTTCATATTTTAAAATGCTACTTCAGTTAGCCTTGGAATACCCCAGAATTCGATTTGACATAAACGCCTCTGTGATTCTCCAGTTTTAAATCTCAATTATTTATGACAGTTTGCCATGCTTGTGAGTCGACATTTTTGCTTTAATTTGCAGATATAGCTACGTCTTCTCCATCTTAAATTACGCACATATTTGCGTATCTCATAACGAGACATACGTGTATAGATTTAAATTTTAATATCAAATTATTTGACAACATAGGAAGTTTTCTGCAAAGAGGTTATTCATGGTTCTTCTGATAATGAAATTTTAGATTTTTTGCTTTCTCATGCGATTTCACGTCGAAAGTTAACAATTGTTTTCAGAAAATTAACCGTCGCTGAATCAACAAATTTTCTTCTAACTAATGCTAATGTTCTACTTCAAAGTGAAAAAATAAATAAATAAATAGGAACTATCACAATATAAAGAAGAATCCATGCAAGTACCTGCATGACGTCATCTCAATCTTAAAGGTTTACCACAAAGAAGTGGTAAAGGTGTTTTTTTTTTTTTTTTTTTTTTTTGAGGGGGGGGGGAGGTTATAAAAAATATTTTCAAATTTCAACCATTTTATAACCAAATATAACCATTTTATTGAATTATTTATTTGTACTGAGTGATTTCGTTTAGAAAAATATTCGTATAAGAAAGTTTTATGATTGCCACAACATACTAGCTTAAAAAATGTCGAAACCCAATAGAATTATCAAATATTTAGTCTCTCAATTTTTTTAGTGGCAATCCATAGAGTAAATTAATTAAATTGCGAATAAATCATCGATGAACTCGAGCGCGAAATTTTGCAAGCACCCAATATGCTCATGAAACATGACATATATATATATATATATATATATATATATATATATATATATGGCTAAGCGATTTACTTGGAATTTGTCCGTCTGTCTGTCTGCGTGTGGACTCACTGAGAACAACAATCGATTTTTAACTAACTTCCCGACTAGCTAGACATTTGAAACTTTCAGAATAGCCCAGAACACGATGACACTGAGTTTTTTAAACGCTTTTAGCCATCTGTTCCGGGTTCCCGCTGCCTTTGGCAGAGTTTATATGATGCAACAGAAAATTTATATAACTTTTCCAAATAGTCAGACATTTGAAACTTTTAGAATAGCTCAAAACACGAATACAATGCATTTTTTTAAATAAATTTAGCCAATTGTTTCGGGTCACTGCTGCCTTCGATATCGTTTATATGATTCAACAGAAATTTTATTTAAATTTCCCGACTAGCTAGAAATTTGAAACTTTTAGAAAAGCTCCGATGGCAATGAATTTTTAAAAATACTTTTAGCCAATAGTTTCAGGTTCCCGCTGCTTCCGGTAGCGTTTATATGATTCAACAATCATATAACTTCCCGACTTTACTAGCTAGACATTTGAAAATTTTAGAATAAATCAGAACACGATGACAATGCATTTTTAAAATACTTTTAGCCAGATTTTGAGTTTGATTTCGAAATTTTTCCCGCATTCGGAATTCGGTTCGTTAATGAAACTGGAACTTTCTAGTTTGTTATATTCCATTTCGCATAAACTTAGTATCGCTCTTAAGACTAATAATTAGTTGTTTACAGTTATAGCACTATGATATTTTTAATATATTATTTCTTCTTTGTGTAACACAACGTTAAGAAAATTTATTCTTTCATCCAATAGGCAAAAAATAGCACATTTAAAATAATAAATAAAACTGCAGATAACTGTAAATAAATGTGTCAATTATTAATGTGAAATAAGAATTTGAATATATTTTATGCGATGTATGTATGTGTATATATATATATATATATATAAACACACACACATAAATACAGATAGAGAAAGTTAATATTACGAAATAATTTTTCTAATTTAAATTCTTAACGTCCCTCCTAAACTTTTATCACTCAGCAAGACAAATCAGACTATTTCTTTCAAACTGCGTTTTTTTTTTTTTTTTTTTTTTTTTTTTTGAATTTAGGGAATTAAAAGAGCGCTTGCAAAATTAAACAAAAAATCGAACAAGATAAGTTTGAGTTAGTAGTTTAAGGATACCATTAATATAGCAACTTCAGCCATTTTTGTTTTGGAATGGAATAATATAACAACCACTGAAAATAGACAATAATCTGGCTTGGAGATCTGTTAAATTGAACTATGAATTGGATGTTTATTATTTCTCTTTTTTTTACCCTCTCGCAACAAGTTAAAAAATATTTCAAATAACATTGAGAAAAATCGTGCTATAGATATGCGCTTTGAGACCCCTTAACGGCACCAAAATAGCTTGGACGTTTCTCGCCAAGATCATTACTTACGCATCTGAGATAGCCATTTTAATTTAACGCCAAAATGACAAAAATTTAAAAGCCGTCAAAGGGGGGGGGGGGGGTCCTACAATAAAGCTGTACCAGGGAAATTTTTTAAAAATCATATAGTAAACGTTGATGAATACTTTAACAATCCTTTATCGTTGCAGACATGTTGTCCTGCGAAATCCCGACTCGTTATATGAATATTTTCGTGATTTGCCACAAGGGGTAACTAATTACTACAAGAAATTTAAAAACTTTTGATTAGTTTTGATTGCGTTAGACCAGATTTAATATTTTATGCAAAAGCGAAATCGAGAGCTGCCAACCTAATCCGGCAAATTGTTAGTACCACCCCTATTTCTACACCAGTCATTTTTTTTTTTTTTTTCCCCTTAATTCATCGCTTATATATTTGAAGAAAATTACTTTAAAAAATTAAGTGGTGTAAAAAAAGGGCGGTACTAACAATTTGCTGGATTAGGTTGGCAGCTCTGGAAATCAAGGAACTGCTGCAGATCGCGCTTATTCAATGTTTTCACTCTAAGAAATTCTCTTTTTAAATAATTTCACGTTATAAAATGTTTTACCGTAAAAGTTAGGTTACAAGACAATTTAAAAATTACTTCTGATCTATTATTATTTGAACAGGATTTTGATTTAATAAAATATTAATACTTTTTAACCGTTCATGTTTATTTTGAGAATCAACGTACCATAATAAAAAAAAAATAGTTACTCAATAAGTGTAAGTTCCAAAAATATTTTGCAGTACATATAAAGCACAAATGTCTCATGAGGCAGAAGAATAAACATCTGAATCTAACTATAAATCAATACGCGATTTGAAAGCTTTTGTCCCAAATGGCATTTTCCCTTTACCAGAATTATCATGGGTACAATGTAGCGGAAATATTAACTTTATCAAATCTAAGTTATCAGACGACAATAATCTAAATTAGAATATATTCCTATTTCTAAAAGGGCACAAAAGAAAGTTGTTTTCATTTTGGAATTCATACAACATTCCTAATATTTTTAGTCACGGTACTTTATTTTCTAGAAAGATCATTTCTATTTTTCAAACTATAGTAAAAACAAAGTTTATTACTTTTATTTAGTTATTATTATTATCATCATCCTTTTATTTTACTATTATTATTATTTATTTATTTATTTATTTATTATTTATTTATTATTTATTTATTTATTTATTTATTTATTTTTGTGGGGGGGGGGGGCTTACGACCATTTCCTTTATGCTTTTTTTCCCCGAGAATTTCATGTATTTACTAATGAAAACACTTCCGAGAATACGTAAAAAAGTTTTTCCTTCTCCTAACAGCCTTGTTATTTTCCTACAGTACTCTGATGATAGAAGAGTAAATTAATTTTATCATTAATTTGAAATTTTATTTAATTTATTGTTAGAGACTCCTTACTTAGAAATGTTATGTAATTTATTGTTAGAACCCCGTAATTATCATGTTTCTTTTGGGGAATATTTTTGTGCAATGGCGAACCTATTTTGTGTGGTCATTTTTAACAGATGGTCAATAGAAAATTACTTTTTTTTTTCCCCTCCCAAATTTTCATCATTTGAATACATTACATCCACACTTCATCAATTGTTAAAACAATTTTTTTTTATAAACAGTTTAGTACCTTTTTTATAATTTTTTACAATTTGTTTTCCTTTTCTATTAAAGTTCAGATTCAAATGGATAAATTCTGAAATTACATGTTTATGAAAATTGTCGCTTAATTAACACAGGCTATAACTAGATATAAGATGAAAATAAACTCCTTTTAATAAATTACCTATAAAATTATGTCACAATTCCCTTAAGAGCTTTATCTCTTACTTTTATAGAAAACTCAGGCTAAAACTTTTAGTTAAGAATCAAGACTATGAAATAGAAGCAAATCGTTGCGAGAAATTTGCTTTTATACATAAAAATTAATTTTCAAAATAGTTTCCATGAAGTGCGAAAGGCTTTCAGTATATTTGTTTATGTATTTAATACTTTCATAAATGTAAAATTTTTCAGGAATTATGCATAGTTCACAATAACAATGTATTCATCATACATACGTTCAAATTTGAATCTAAGAGTAGTTTAACATATACGCATTATAACTAAAATGTTCCTTACCATAATAATATATGTATATATATACTTCGCAACCTAAAAAGGTTTTCATTAAAATAATTATTAATAATTTTACAATTTTAGGATTTACGATTTATATGTGATTTTATCAATATCATAAGGTGGGCATGGACACGGAAAATTTAGTTCTCAGAGATGTTTTTCGTCCCTTTGATATTGATTAAATTAAGAATGTCAGTCAGTCGATATTGCATGCTTCAACTTCCTCATAAATAAATATGAATTGGTTCATTGGTCAAAGATGAAACATCCGCAATGAAATGTCAATTGAAAGTCAAACAAGCCTACATAAAGATGAAAGATACTAGAGCATTTTACGTAATTACTACACTCTTGCTCAAAAGTTTAGCAAGATTTGCAAGCGATCAGTTTATTCTATTTAAAAACTTATCTCTCGCTGAAATGTTTTCAAACACTGAGTGTTTAAAGAACTGGGTCTTCCTCATGTTTTTCAGTGAAGACTGACAACATTTAGGGTCACCCTGTATCGTGAAGGGAATGAATTGATTTGTAATTTTAGGATATGTTAATATACACCCAGTTGGGTTATGTTTATTTACACCATGTGGTGTATACATGTGCATAATCTTCAGAAGTTATAGAGGGCTATCAATATTTAAGCCATAGCATCCTTTTTTATTGTTAGCGGAAGGGCTTTGCTATGATATTTTACCATGTCCAGAAAAGTTGTTTAGAAATTGAAGTTAATCTCATAGCCATACGGTAAATAATGCATTTTTTAAAACTAAATATTCATCGCTTTTTTAAAAAAAAAAAAAAAAAAATATATATATATATATATATATATATTTACACTTTTTTATGTTTCCTGAATACTGAAATCAAGGTTTTAACGTTTGATCTTTCTATCTGTCTCTTAGAGTAAATTAAAAACGAATAATTTCAGGCGATCCAAACGTTGTATTTTGAAGTGAATACGTTTGTTACTAGAAAAGTTTGTTAAAAATTGATAAGTTTCAAGGAATGTTGCATGTGAAAGTTTTCTGAATAATTTTAAATGAACTTTCGAATTTAATAACAGATTTGAATTTCTATATAAATGTAGGTGCAATAATGAAACGAGGGGGTTGAGGGGCAAATAAAGCTGTTCAGAAGCCTAATTTGAATTGTTTTAACATAGGTTTATATAATTGAACTCGTTATCGTACCCCTTAATCTCCAATCTGTATTTATAGTATTAAATTTCAGCATAAGAGAAAGTCGTGTGAGTGACACACCAGATTTTTTTTTTCTCAATGTAGAAGCATTGCACTTAACTCCCCACCCCCTTTCCTGGTTTCTCAATTTTCAATTTACGTATTTTTGAAAAGAACTTGTCAGCAGTGTTTGAACTCCCATTAATGTTTTTAGTGTTTTGCTAAAGATATTGTATTTTGCTAAAAATATATTAAAAAGAATTGGTCCAGATAATTTCTTAAAATATTTCTACATAACATCTAATTTGTATTTAAATATTTGCTAGCAAAAATTACGAAAATACTGAAAATACCGGGAATCGTTGAAATTGGGAACATCCAAGTTAAAAAGAAAAAAAAAAGAAAAGAAATCAATAGTATGTAAAGAATTAAATTTCGAAAAAGCTAAAATACTGCTTGTGCATCTTAGCTAAAATGCTAAAGAGGGCAATTCCAGGAAATATGTAACGTCAGTCACACACAGATATTTCTACTTCCACCAATATTTTCTAAAAACAATGACTTATGATCGCAATAATCACAGTAAATATGCCATTAATATTTCTGTATGGTGATAGTGGTGGCAAAAAAAGTGGAAATTTTATCTTTCTGTGTGACTGATGTTACCTTCTTCCATGGAATCACCCAAGAAACTTTTTTGCTTGGTTAAACCCAGCTTATCAATACCTATAAAACTAAATGTTCAACCACAGACAAGCTAACAAAGATATATATATATATTTTATTAATGTCATCTGCAGAGCACGAATTCCTTTCTACATTTAATGTTATAATTCTTCAAGATCGAAATCAACTGTACTCACTCATGGAAAATAAATTATTAAATTGTACTGCGTGAATTAGCGTAGGAAAAACAGAAAAAAAAAAATTATGATAACCAAAACATAACCTTTTTTTTTAAAAAAAAAAAAAAAAAAAAAAAAAACTTTTCGGATTGTAAATTTTTCACATTTTCAACTATACGCAATTTTTTAAGTACATTCGAAGAAACTTATCAGCTTTCTATTGAAAAGTTCTAAAAAGTGCAAAAAATCTGTTAAAATCGGAGGTACCGGTTTCGAAAAGACGTGGTCATTCTTCTTCATGTGCAAAAAACACTCGCTACTACCTTGGTGGCAAAAGCAAGACTAATGAAATAATGTGACTGTAATACGATTAAATAAATGTTCTAAAAAGTATTTAACACTTTCAAACAAAGTTGAAGAATGCTTAGGACTTCGGTTGGTCTGACTGTCTGTCCGTGCTGCTGTAAAAATTCATGAAATTTCTTGAAACTGATATATGTTATTCAAGTTCACTATGGGGTGCTCCCTATTGAAAATGGAGTAAATATACAATGGAATAAAATAACATTTTAATAACTTTATTTTGCACAAATCATAATGAAATTGACATTAATTTTTCAAATGCACAAAAAAAATGTTTTCTGCAGCATACAGTATGATTAGCATTAAGATTTACAGGACCACAAAAATATTCACATACTCTAAGGGCTATATCGGAAATTGCTGGAATTGCATTTTCGATTTTATTAAGGGTGTTTAACATTTTCCAACGATGTTTAAGAGTGATTATGATTTGAATTAGCCCATTTGTCTGTCTGCCTATCTGCACGCTAACTCTCTTAAATATTCATGGAATTTCTTGAAACTGATATAGGTTGTTCGAATTCACTATGGGATGCTTCCCTTCGAAAATGGAGTAAATACTGCCAATGGTTTGTGTTCAGGGCCACATGAAATGATTCCAAAACACTGCATTCTATGAAAGAGATTTCAATAAACAGTATTTTAATAACCTTATTTTACACAGATCATAATGGAATTGACATTTAGTATTCAATATGCACAAAAAAAAACAGTATGATTGGTATTAAGATTTAGGTAGAGAGCCACACAAAAATATTCACATATACAGTACAGAGCCGATTATCCGAACTCCAATTAACCGAACTTCCAATTATCCGAACAGCCTATTTCTCCCCTTTGAATGTTTGGAAACGGCTATGAAATGACTCGAACGGCAGAACGACGCAGATCCTATTCAACTGACATGTCTAAGAGGAATTCGAGATATGGCAGCATTCAAAAGAATGTCTTCTTTGAAGCACGCAGCAATCAAAAGCTTTTTTGCTTAAATTATAATTAAATTAAAATCTCTAGAGTTAAAAAACAATAGTAATAAATAATAATAATAATAATTTAAAATATTATATAAGATAGTGGCATAAACATCCCTGACTATGAATTTTTTAATTTAAAAATTTCTAAAGTTATTTGGAATTTACGATTTACTTGACATGGCAGAATAAGGCAAAATTGAGCATAAACGTCCATTTTGAGGATCATAAATATATCAGACAACTTCAAAATAACATTTATAGTATTTATTTAAGTTATGATATTTGTTATTTAGCTCAATAATTTTTAATTTTTAAACACGCCAGCACAAATTGGTGCTGCCAGTTCTAAGCCTGGATAAAGTGTGAAGGTTTTTTTTTTTTTTTATTGTCACAGTATTCCTTAAATTGTCTGTCCAATTATCCGAACTTTTGCTTATCCGAACTAGGGTCTGTCCCGACGTGTTCAGATAATCGGCGCTCTACTGTATTAAGGGAATTGTTGGAATTCCATTTTCGATTTTATTAAGCGTTTTTAACATTTTCGAACAATGTTTAAGAATAATTATAAACTTAGTCTACCTATCTGTCTACCTACATTTGTTCGTTGTGTGATCGATCACCCAAGTAAAGTATATTGCAGGCAAAGAGTACGTGTACAGTTGGAAAATGTTAAAAATATATGCCAACTGCCTGATTTTCCGTTCTTGTTTATTTATAGAGAAGCGCCTGCGCATATGAAAAATATTTGAAAGTACATAAAATACATTAAACACTGTAATGACGAACCAGTACGCATTTGAAGATTTTTTATAATCCATATTTGTTAGGGTAAATGAAACGTAAAATTGACATTCTGTATTACTGAATTATTTACCCTGACATAAATAAATAAATAAAATGAAAGAGCATTAAAAAGATACAAGTTATAATTTATTCACAGCATCGTCGATTTCAGTGCTCCGTCACGATAATAATGAAATCAGGTCAGTGCGTCTCCAAAGACATCGTCATTCTTTCAGTAACATAGATTTTGATGCAGAAAAGATCTTGACATATTTAAATGAAAATTAGAGTCACCCAATTATTGATAAACAAAAAGAAGTGCCAATGTCTAGTCTAAATAGAAACAGCTGTTTCTAAAAACTGTTGTTGTTATGCCTAGGATGTCATTTTTACATCTGACATACATATGTACGGAAAATATTATAATTATGTCGAAAATCCGAGTTTGAGATTTTGGTATTTTTAAACGTTTTGATGTCCCCTGAATTAACTTTTACTATTTTTACAATGATGTATGTATGTGAGTGAACACGATAGTGTCTAAATGCTTTGTTTGAATGAGCTGAAAGTTGGTACATAATGTTATAGGTCACCATAACACGAACCCTATTGATTTTGGTTAATCTAGAACTCAGTTTTTTTTTTTTTTTTTTTTTTTTTTTTACAGAACCACAAAGAAAAATTCTTTACAATTATGGTCTACAGTGGTGGACATAATTATAAGACACCTGTCTAATTTGACAAATAGTGAAAGAAAAGATTCCGAGCTTAAAAATGTTTTATCAAATACGTCAAAAACATAAATTTATTCTGTTACCACACGTAATTGTTTTACAGAAACGATATTTTTATAGAGTTTAATGAAAAAAAAATTAAAAATACCATGGACAAAATTATAAGACACCCTAACATTTTAATTAAAACACTTGCTTTTTTTCGAAAATAATGTGCAATATGCAAATTTTCTGCATGCTTTTATGATGTCAGCAGTTAACTAAAGCAGACGATAACCGACTTCACGCGTTTACAAACATGCCACGAGGTACAGAATTAAAAGGAAGTGAAATTCGCGAAATTTGGAGATTAAATGGAACTGGTGCTTCAATTAATAATATTTCAAAGTTATTAAACGCTCTAGATATGCAATTAGAAATGTTTTGTAAAGAGAAATTAATGGATTAGTGATTAAAAGGCCTGGACGTACTCCTTGCTTGTCGTCGAGAGACAGACGCTATGTGCTTTCGCTCGCTACACAGAATAAGATTACCACTACAGGCATTAAAAATGCTTTGAAACTGATTTGTTCAAGGAGAACCATTCGCAAGGTGTTGCAAAATGCTTCCTATGTGAAATATAAAAAATATAAGAAAAAACCACCGCTTCTAAGCCGGCACAAAATGGAGCGTCTAAACTTCGCTAAACAAACTATGGCCTGGACCTCCAAATGGTACTCTGTGTTATTTTCTGATGAAAAAAAGTTTAATCTGGATGGTCCTGACGGGTTTCAATATTATTGGCATGATTTACGGAAGTCTCCTCGTGTACTAATGAGCCGCCAAATGGGTGGAGGCTCAGTAATGGTTTGGGCTGGTTTTTCGGCTCAAGGGAAAACAGATATTGTTTATGTGCATTCAAGAATGAATTCCGAAAAGTATAAGAATCTTCTTAAAGATCAACTAGCCATATACGGTGAACTTCTTTATGGCGAAAGCTACACTTTCCAGCACGATAACGCGCCGAGTCATGCATCACACGAAACAAAAATGTGGCCTTTCAGAGCAAAGTATCAATGTTCTCCCGTGGCCTTCTCGCTCATCAGACTTAAATCCCATCGAAAACTTGTGGGTGATCTTAGCTCGTGCGGTTTACCAAAATGGGAGGCATTTTATATGTGTCGAAGACCTAAAGAATGCTATAAAATGTGCTTGGGAAGAACTGTGTTGCGATATTTTGTTAGAATTGATAAATTTGATGCCGAATGGCATCTTTCATGCTATAAAAAACAATGGCGGCTCCACCAAATATTGAATAACCATGTAAGAGTATTTTCTTTTAGACCATTAGTGTCTGCTAATTATGTTGACCACTATATTTGGAAAAAACGGTTGGTGTCTTATAATTTTGTCCATTATGTTTTTAAGTTTTTTCATTAAATTGTATGAAAATATCATTATTATAAAATAATTATGTATGATAACAGAATAAATTTATGTTTTTGACGTACTTGGTAAAACATTTTTAAGCTCTGAATCTTTTCTTTCACTATTTGTCAAATTAGATAGGTGTCTTATAATTATGTCCAACACTGTATATGGGCCTACATTTTTTTTTAACTGCGATAGCGTCTAAATTCCTTATTCGATTGAGCTGAATAAAAATTTATACACGTGCTATAGGTCACCGTTGCACGAAATGCATAACATTTGGTGAATCTAGCACTTAACGCTTTTTTTTTTTTTTTTTTTTACATTTACACAACGTTAAGTTCTATATCATTGGGTTTATGGAGTTAAACTTTTTAAAGTGATAGCGCCTAAGTGCCTTATTCGATTGAGCTGAAAATATATGTACATGGTATTGATCACTGTTACACTAACCGATGAATTTTGGACTATGTAGCACTTATACTTTTTTTACAGGAACACAAAGAAAATTTTTTTTATCACTGTGGCTTATGGGCTCAAATTTTTTAAAATGTAAAGAGTCTAAAATGCCTTATTTGATTGACCTGATAATTTAAGTCCATGTCACCGTCGCATGAATGTTAATTATTTAATGTTGAGAAAGTCGAGTAAAATCACCTCAGATTTTTTTTTTTTTTTTTTTAAGAAAAAAAGAATAATTGAAATCCAAAACTGATTTTTTCTTTAATTTAAAATACTCAACCAAAAATAAATTAGTTTTGACATGAAACATGCTTTTTTTTTTTTTTTTTCTTTTATTGAAATATGAATTCACATAAAAAGCAATAGATATAAGGATATATTAAAAAATAATAATAATGAATAAAAGTATATTAAATAATTTGGTGTAGCACTCGCAGGACTTTCACCCTGAAATTCAATGCTATATAAGGAGCGTCGATTGGAAATTAAAGTGTAAAATAACGAGTAGTGTTATATAAACCTCCGTCCGTCCGTCCGTCCGTCCGTCTCTCTCTCTCTCTCTCTCTCTCTCTCTCTCTCTCTCTGTGTGTGTGTGTGTGTGAGGGGTGGGGTTACCGTCTCCCTTTCACCCAGTTTCAATATTGTACCAACATTTTTATGGAATTAAAGTTATTACATTTAAAAGTTCATTCCAAATTATTCAGGTTTAAACTTCATCACTCCTTGAAACTTATCAATTTTGATCAAACATTCAAGTAACAACCTTATATTAACTTTAAAATACAACAGTTGAACAGATTGAAATTATTTGTTTTTAAGTTACTCTTATTCTTATCAGAGGCATACACAACGATTAAACGTTAAAATTTCAACTTCAGCATTCAGGGAATCTCAAAACGTGTAAATATTACAGGTAAATTCTACATCTTTACGAAAAGGTTAAAATTAAAAATAAATGAATGAATGAAATAGCTAACCATGCCATTATCTTCATTTCATTTCTATTTCACAAATTTCATATAAAAATGTAATTAATAATCAATAAGAAAAACTGCTCAGGAATGCTTTAGTTTGCCGAAAAATATGGTGATTAGAAATAAAATTAAAAATAAAAAACAGGCAAGACTTCAGAAGATACAACATCGCGATACATATCATTGGAAATATCGATGAATGCCCTCAAAAGAAGACAAGAACATACAGAGTTGGAAAATCAAATAAATCCGTTTTATAGATTTTATTTATTTATTTATTTATATTTATTTATTTATACTTTTATTTATTTATTTTATTTATTTATTTATTTATTTATTTATTTTTTTGGGGGGTGGGGGGGGGGGGGGAGTAAATAACAAGCAGGTTCAAGTTTTATTATATTCTAAGACAAAACTACACATTCTCAAACAATTATAAAATTTTGATTTTGATTTAAATCAATGATTTTCTTTTTTAAATACAAATGATTATTTTAATAATGTTGATTTAAATCGGCAAGTCTTTATGTTTCAAATAAATAGTGGAAATCCTTAAACAAAAAATTGTTTTGTTTTATACTTTATTGCATCAAATTCTTTAAAATGTTCCAAAATCAATATTTGACAATTTGTTCATTCCTTGTACATGCAAAAATAAATAAATAAAAAAGGATAAAAGGAAGAAAGAAATTATTAGGAAGTGCGGCATACAACCAAGTCTTGTTTTAAAGCAAAAAAAAAAAAAAAAAAAAAAAAAAAAAAGTGTTTTATGCTTAAAGCTTTTGTCTTTGGATGCGCATGTGAGTATTTGTCAGTGGGGTCTTAAAAAAATAAACTGATTTTAATGCTGTTTTGTTTGATGAAAATCTGTTTCAAAGATTTTATTATTATTATTAAAGATACATATACATACATATGTATATTTAGCCCATTTTGCATTCGTATTCTAAAATTTTAAACTATTTCGGATTCATAAAGGGATATTATTAGAGGCATATTTTCTTTTTTTTTTTTTTTTTTTTAAACAATTTACCGATTTCATATCAAAACAATTTTTACTTTCTTTTATATTTAATAGAAGAAAGTATTGGATTCGTAAATTTTTCGACTTCCATTTTATAACTGATTTTGCGGTTTTGAAAGGTCCAGAACACGATTTGATCATTTTAAAAACAGTATGTTGTGGCCATCAGAAAACATTCTTTTATATTTTCCCTAAACAAATTCACGCAATACAAATTATTTTTTTATCCATTATGAACGCGGACGATTTTCGTCTCGCAGAGGTATTACACTAAATGTCCAACGGAACTGAATTTTTAGCGTGTAGATGACATCCTTCCCGTTTTCAGGAAAAATTGCAGTATTTTCAGCGCTACCTATCGGTGGATATGCACCCATTTTAATCAGCATAATGTCTCATAATGGTATTTTCATGTATCAAATTTTCTTCGATTATGCGCAAGAGAACCTAATATAAAGCCTTCCTTGAAATTGCAAAAATCAATGTATAGCAGCGCCATCTGCTGAGCGAGTGGCACCAAAAACTGATACACTAACTTATGTCAAGGTGCGTTTGCATATACACTTATATGCAATTCTATGCAGTAGTTCCTAAGATCTACTCGCCGCAAAATTTTGTTACAGAGAGAGAGAGAGAGAGAGAGAGAGAGAGAGAGAATTTCCTAAAAATGATCAAATCGAGTTCTAGATCTGTCAAACGAGTAAATTCATGAAAAACCGTAAGTGGAAAATTATTACGAATCCAATCTATATCTATATCTATATCATTATATAAAGCGCAAAAAATTGTTTGTTTGTGGAGGGTAATCTCTGAAACTACTGAACCGATTTAAAAACTTCTTTCACTGACCGAAAGCTACAGTATGCCATATTGTTATAGGCTATATTTAATTTTGATAAAATAAATTTTAGTTTAAAATCTGAGCATTTTAATTAAAATCCCCATAGAAGCCGTAATAGAAATGGAAATAATGAAATATTAAAAAAATTAGCTGCTGCCAACATAAAAGAAACATTTACATATTCATTTCGTTTTAAAATATCTTGACGTGAAAAGAAAAGAAACATATTTGCACGTGCATTAAATTGAAATTCATATAAAGCTTTTTTAATTGTTAAACTTACACGTTAAATCTGACGTCATTATAGAATTAAAAGTGTTTATTTTTCTAATAATTTAATTTGATATGATATGATATAATATAATGATCTAAGCATCAATGTTTAAACCACGGAGTCTTTATTACTCCGTGGTGTAAACTGATGTGTGTAAACGAAATTGGAATTTAAAAATAAATAAATAAATAAAATAAAATAAAATAAGAAATTCTATTTTATAATATTATTTATTTTAATTTATAATTGTTGCCAAAAAGATTTACGAATTAATTTATTTTTAGACATATAATAAAATATATTTTCACGCAAACAATAATATAAAAAGTGAACTGGATTTTTTGTAAAAAAATAATAAAGATCGAGGAAAATTATTTCCCCATTTTAATCCCCATATTTGGATATAGATATGTATTAGTTATCATGTGCATCCGTTAGATTAAATTGTTTTTGTTGTAAAATTGATAAAATTGGAATTTTAAATTTCAAAACTCTAGAAAAAAAAAATGGCAAATTTCCATATTCGATTGAAAACATAAACATTTCATTTCAAAGGATGATATTTACACAATAAACATCCAACTAATAAACTAATTAAAAGGGAAAGGATAAATATTCTATCATAATTTGAAGTCAAATTTGTTTTCAAATGTCTAAATAAAGTATCTGATATAATATACTAATATGTTGCAGCGGAATAGATTTGATATCCGTCATCCTTGGAAGAAAAAAAAATATCGCCAAATTATATGGCGAATATAATTTAATTCCTTTCAAAAATCATGGTTATTTTAAAAACTTACATTAAGAGTGTAACGAATAATATGAAACAATATTTCGTACAATACATATTACGAAAATATACATCTGGCATGTATATTTTCGTATTACTTTTTGATCGCCAAATACAAAAAACGCCAAGGGTGACAGTTTTGAAATTTAAAATTAAAATTTTGTCAATTTGACAGCAAAATAACTCAATCTAACGCATGCATACAATAACTAATACATATCTATACCCAAATATGAGGATTAAAACCGGGAAATAATTCTTCTAGAATTTTAATAAAAAAAAAAAAAAAAAAAAAAAAAAAAAAATCCAATGAGCGATTAACATGGAAAATCTTTTTCTTGCATCCATGGGCGGTCAGTGATGTCACACTTCACTTGCGTATTGAGATGTTTAAATTTATTTGGCGACTATTTTTAGCAACTAACAGTTATGGCAAGTAGCTCAATATACATAGCGCATACAGCCATTACTGAAATGTAAATAGCATTTAATTATTTGAGTTACATTATGTTGATTGGAAACCTATTTAATATACCTATGCTCTATAGCTATACTAATATAAAAAGAAGAAAGGTTTATATGCATATGTAGAGAATGATCGCTAGAACTAAAAAGCCGATTGCTTTTTTTTTTTTTTTTCTTTCAATAATCAAAAGTTACACTGTCTCTCTCTAAGTGCTAGAAGCTATAATAAATTTTGGTAAAATAAATTTTTAATTAAAAGTTTCAATATTTTAATTGAAAACAAAGCATAGATTTGATATCTATCGTCATTGGCGATTTTTGTATTTGGCGATCGAAAACGTAATACGAAAATCTGTATATTATCGTAGTAAATACGAGATGTATGTGTTTACTTCAATTACCCTACTACCGTAGGTAGTGGAAGTATTGTATAGGTTTTGGCAATTGGTCAGTGTGTGTGTATATGTGCACGTGTGTGTGTAATCTTCTGGCTGTCATATCTCCAAAACTAATAAAAATAGAACTACTAAACTTCACAAGTGATTCAGGTCTGGTGTACAGATAAATTTTCCAAATTTTCGTGAAAATTAAAAAACCGGAATTGGGTCATCAAAAACCAGAAATGGGACCGTAAGCCCATATTCAAAAACACCTCTAATGATTTTCTTCAAAGTTGCTATATAAACACTCTATTAGATATCCTTTCGAATGATATAATTGGTTAGTTCAGGAAAATTGATAGGCGTCCTGTATAAATAGCTCAAATTCAGGCCTCGCAAAGGCGTTCCTTTAAAAACGGTTGTACGGATTTTTTTCAAACTCGCCATTTTAACTCACTTTTAAATATGCTTTTGTATGTAATTATTGTTTTTAGGTCAATAATTGAGTATGCTAAGTTTTGGTAAAAGTTGGTATCTCAAAAACGGCTCTAACGTATTATTGAAAATTTTTTCTTTAATCCAATTTAGATAACCTTTCTCAAGTATTACGTGCTTATTACAGGAATATTAACGGTCATCCTGATTAGGTAGTTCAGTTTTAGATCTCGGAAATTCGTGTTTAAAAAAATAACTATCTATTTTTTTCCCCCTTATTTTTTAACTCGCTATGCAAACTCTGTTGTATGTGTCTTTATACGTGTATCAAGTTTCTCTTACTCGAAAATTTCAAAAAATGCAAGTAATATCTCCAACAAATTGTATATATTACGTGTAATAGTGGGTAATGGAAGTCGTGTGGTTGTTTCACACCAGATTCTGTAATAGTATATATTGTACGAATATTGTTTCATATTATTGATTTCTCCTTTAATATACATTATTAAAATAATAATCAATTATGGAAATCATTAAATATATTTGCGAAATGAACAAATAAATAATAATTAAAGCTATTATGACATCAATTTTATCAAAAACATTTTCATGTCATAGGTTTATTTTTCAATATTTTTTATTCATGAGTAAAGAAATGTTTCTTTTTATGAAATAAATAAATAAATAAATAAATAAATAGCATTAAGTAAAAATTGCCATAATTTAACAACTAATTAAAAAAAATAATTGTAAAATTATATTTTGACTTTCCAGTTAATAATATTGCCTGACTATAACATATAAACTGATATATTTCTTGATTTTTTACATATCAATCCATCTTTAACTAAAATTTGTTCATCAGTGCGAAGCCGGACGGGTAAGCTAGTCATTATATAAAGCGCAAAAAATTGTTTGTTTGTGGAGGGTAATCTCTGAAACTACTGAACCGATTTAAAAACTTCTTTCACTGACCGAAAGCTACAGTATGCCATATTGTTATAGGCTATATTTAATTTTGATAAAATAAATTTTAGTTTAAAATCTGAGCATTTTAATTAAATTCCCCATAGAAGCCGTAATAGAAATGGAAATAATGAAATATTAAAAAAATTAGCTGCTGCCAACATAAAAGAAACATTTACATATTCATTTCGTTTTTAAAATATCTTGACGTGAAAAGAAAAGAAATATATTTGCACGTGCATTAAATTGAAATTCATATAAAGCTTTTTTAATTGTTAAACTTACACGTTTAATCTGACGTCATTATAGAATTAAAAGTGTTTATTTTTCTAATAATTTAATTTGATATGATATGATATAATATCTAAGCATCAATGTTTAAACCACGGAGTCTTTATTACTCCGTGGTTTAAACTGATGTGTGTAAACGAAATTGGAATTTAAAAATAAATAAATAAATAAAATAAAATAAAATAAGAAATTCTACTTTATATTATTATTTATTTTAATTTATAATTGTTGCCAAAAAGATTTACGAATTAATTTATTTTTAGACATATAATAAAATATATTTTCACGCGAACAATAATATAAAAAGTGAACTGGATTTTTTGTAAAAAAATAATAAAGATCGAGGAAAATTATTTCCCCATTTTAATCCCCATATTTGGATATAGATATGTATTAGTTATCATGTGCATCCGTTAGATTAAATTGTTTTTGTTGTAAAATTGATAAAATTGGAATTTTAAATTTCAAAACTCTAGAAAAAAAAATGGCAAATTTCCATATTCGATTGAAAACATAAACATTTCATTTCAAAGGATGATATTTACACAATAAACATCCAACTAATAAACTAATTAAAAGGGAAAGGATAAATATTCTATCATAATTTGAAGTCAAATTTGTTTTCAAATGTCTAAATAAAGTATCTGATATAATATACTAATATGTTGCAGCGGAATAGATTTGATATCCGTCATCCTTGGCAGAAAAAAAAAATATCGCCAAATTATCTGGCGAATATAATTTAATTCCTTTCAAAAATCATGCTTATTTTAAAAACTTACATTAAGAGTGTAACGAATAATATGAAACAATATTTCGTACAATACATATTACGAAAATATACATCTGGCATGTATATTTTCGTATTACGTTTTTGATCGCCAAACACAAAAAACGCCAAGGGTGACAGTTTTGAAATTTAAAATTTTGTCAATTTGACAGCAAAATAACTCAATCTAACGCATGCATACAATAACTAATACATATCTATACCCAAATATGAGGATTAAAATCGGGAAATAATTCTTCTAGAATTTTAATTAAAAAAAAGAAAAAAAAAAAAAAAAAATCCAATGAGCGATTAACATGGAAAATCTTTTTCTTGCATCCACGGGCGGTCAGTGATGTCATACTTCGCTTGCGTATTGAGATGTTTAAATTTATTTGGCGACTGTTTTTAGCAACTAACAGTTATGGCAAGTAGCTCAATATACATAGCGCATACAGCCATTACTGAAATTTAAATAGCATTTAATTATTTGAGTTACATTATGTTGACTGGAAACCTATTTAATATACCTATGCTCTATAGCTATACTAATATAAAAAAAAAGAAAGGTTTATATGCATATGTAGAGAACGATCGCTAGAACTAAAAAGCCGATTGCTTTTTTTTTTTTTTTTTTCTCTTTCAATAATCAAAAGTTACACTGTCTCTCTCTAAGTGCAAGAAGCTATAATAAATTTTGGTAAAATAAATTTTTAATTAAAATTTTCAATATTTTAATTGAAAACAAAGCATAGATTTTATATCTATCGTCATTGGCGATTTTTGTATTTGGCGATCGAAAACGTAATACGAAAATCTGTATATTATCGTAGTAAATACGAGATGTATGTGTTTACTTCAATTACCCTACTACTGTAGGTAGTGGAAGTATTGTATAGGTTTTGGCAATTGGTCAGTGTGTGTGTATATGGGCACGTGTGTGTGTAATCTTCTGGCTGTCATATCTCCAAAACTAATAAAAATAGAACTACTAAACTTCACAAGTGATTCAGGTCTGGTGTACAGATAAATTTTCCAAATTTTCGTGAAAATTGAAAAACCGGAATTGGGTCATCGAAAACCAGAAATGGGACCCTAAGCCCATATTCAAAAACACCTCTAATGATTTTCTTCAAAGTTGCTATATAAATAATATATTAGATGCCCTTTCGATTGAAAAGTTGCTTAGTTCAGGAAAATTGATAGGCGTCCTCTATAAACAGCTCAATTTCAGACTTTGCAAGTGCGTTCCTTTAAAAACGCCTGTACGGATTTTTTTCATACTCGCCATGTTAACTTCCTATTAAATATCCTTTTGTATGTAATTATTGTTTTTAGGTCAATAATTGAGTATGTTAAGTTTTGGTAAAAGTTGGTATCTCAAAAACGGCTCTAACGTATTCTTGAAATTTTTTTCTTTAATCCAATTTAGATTACCTTTCTCAAGTATTACGTGCTTATTACAGGAATATTAACGGTCATCCTGATTAGGTAGTTCAGTTTTAGATCTCGGAAATTCGTGTTTAAAAAAATAACTATCTATTTTTTTCCCCTTATTTTTTAACTCGCTATGCAAACTCTGTTGTATGTGTCTTTATACGTGTATCAAGTTTCTCTTACTCGAAAATCTCAAAAAAATGCAAGTAATATCTCCAAAAAATTGTATATATTACGTGTAATAGTGGGTAATGGAAGTCGTGTGGTTGTTTCACACCAGATTCTGTAATAGTATATATTGTACGAATATTGTTTCATATTATTGATTTCTCCTTTAATATACATTATTAAAATAATAATCAATTATGGAAAAAATTAAATATATTTGCGAAATGAAAAAATAAATAATAATTAAAGCTATTATGACGTCAATTTTATCAAAAACATTTTCATGTCATAGGTTTATTTTTCAATATTTTTTATTCATGAGTAAAGAAATGTTTCTTTTTATGAAATAAATAAATAAATAAATAAATAACATTAAGTAAAAATTGCCAACATTTAACAACTAATTAAAAAAAATAATTGTAAAATTATATTTTGACTTTCCAGTTAATAATATTGCCTGACTATAACATATAAACTGATATATTTCTTGATTTTTTACATATCAATCCATCTTTAACTAAAATTTGTTCATCAGTGCGAAGCCGGACGGGTCAGCTAGTCGTGTATAAATTTATATGCAGTTGCAACTTGAGATAAAATTGTGCCTATAAACTTTTATTTCAAATTGCTCAACAGATGAAACTGCTATGCTGTTATTTCTCCCATTTAAGGGAAGGCTGTATTTCAGGTTGTATTGCATATAACCGAACAAAATTCGATATATGGAAAGACCATTGTGAAACATGATGCTGATTCAATTTGGCTACATATTAGCCGACAGGTTGCGCTTTTATGCTACATTTTGTTATCCGATAAACAAAAAGGCTATATCTCAGATTTCTATTGTAGCTAAAATTGCACAAAACTTGAAATATGAGAAGACTATTATGAAAAAATAAGTTGATTTAATTTTGGTGCATCTTGGCCGATAGGTGGCGCAGCTGTGTTGGAATTAACCCCGTGAACAGAAAGGCTAAGCCTCAACTTCTATGGCATATAATTGCACCAAATTTGATATGTTAAATAATCATTATAAAAACGACTGCTAATTTAGTTTGGGTGTATTGCAGTGATAAGTCGACAAGTAGCGCTGCTGTTAATCCCCTTTTGTGATTTTCTACATAACTACATGGCAGCAACTGTTGATTAAATAGCACCAAACTTCATATGAAAATCTTTATTGTGAGAAGCTATATTAAACTTTTGTGCATGTTAAATTATAAGTGGAGCTCTTATATAGAATGATGTAGAACGTCGTTTAATGATGGGGAAAACATACTAGTTTTGTAAGGAAATTTTATCATACGCAATTGAATTTGCCAGCTTTTCAAATTGAAAATGAATGAGAAAACATTCCTTTTAAGGGGTAAAATTTTCATGAAATTATACAAGTAGTCAAAACCTAAATTTCGAAGAACTGCTGTCTGAAAATGTAGCCAGATAATTTTTTTAACTAAAGGCGGCCAGATTTTAGCCAGACAAAAAATAAAGCCAGCTTTGTTTGTTTATTTGAATCCTTTTTACTTCCATTACCCTACTACCGTAGGTAATGGAAGTATTGTATTCGGTCTGAAAATTCGATATCGGGTTTTCACCTGATTTACACGTTTTAAGGTCCCCTGAGTCCAAAAAAGTGGTTTTTGGCAATTGGTCAGTGTGTGTGTGTGTGTGTGTGGAGAATCTTCTGGTTGGTTGGTTGGTTGTAGGATTTTAAGGCCGATTGACTCCTGGCCTAGGGGGGGGAATGCCCTCCGTGGGGGTCTTTCTAAGGGGTCCTAGCCCGTATTTACGCGAGGAGAATCTTCTGGCTATTATAGCTCAGAAACTAATAAAGATAGATCTACGAAACTTTAGAATTGAAATACGTCTGGTGTACAGATGAAATTTCCAAATTTTGGTGAAAATTAAAAAACCGGAAGTGGGACATCGGAAACCGGAAGTGGGACCGTAAGTCCGTATCTCAAAAACAGCTCTAACGATTTTCTTCAAACTTGCTATATAAACACTCTATTAGATGTCCTTTCGAATGATATAGTTGGTTAGTTCAGGAAAATTGATAGGCGGCCTGTATAAATAGCTCAATTTCAGGCCTCGCAAAGGCGTTCCTTTAAAAACGGTTGTACGGATTTTTTTCAAACTCGCCATTTTAACTCACTTTTAAATATGCTTTTGTATGTAATTATTTTTTTCCGGTCAATAATTGATTTTTTGTAAAAGTTCGTATCTCAAAAACGGCTCTAACGATTTTCTCTTTAGGTCACTTTTATGTTTTCTGATCACATTATCTCTCAAAAATGCATATAATACATGTAATAGCGGGTAATGGAAGTCGTGTGGTTGTTTCACACCAGATTTTTTAAAAAAAGATGGCATTTTTTTTTTTTTAAGCCGAGGTGTATTTATAATGTTACTTTTTTTTTTTTTAATGTTAAAATAAAAGTAATACGTAGAACACTAACATAATTAAATTATTACAGTAATATAAAATTACCAAAAAAAAAAAAACTAGAAATTTAATTCTAAATTAAAAAAATATAAGAAAACAATGCTCCCCGGGCGTGTATATTCATCTTTCCAAAGTACGATTCTTTGTATTGTACTGCTACCAGTGAAACTACTGACACGATTTGACAATACAATAAAATAATCTTGAAA
Source organism: Salticus scenicus (assembly GCA_963930645.1). Taxonomy (NCBI): domain Eukaryota; kingdom Metazoa; phylum Arthropoda; class Arachnida; order Araneae; family Salticidae; genus Salticus; species Salticus scenicus. The sequence continues at coordinate 300,617,647 of OZ005650.1, read as the reverse complement.
GTGATCTTAACCCTTTGAGTGCTATGGACGCACATATGCGTCCAGCGAAAGTCATTAATATAGACTATGGACGCAAATACGCGCCCGGCAAAAATGATCAGTGTACTATGCAACACTCGCATAAAGCGCGTCCGCGATAAGAATGAGACAACTTGATTCTCATTTATTTTCAACAAAATATTACTTACATGAATGCTACTTGCATGAAATTGACAAACAAACATTTTTAATCACTTTTGATACTTTAAATTGAAGAATATACACCTTTAAGTCCCATTTTGCGAAGATTGCTTCTAGCCGTCGTCATGGCGTTTTGTACAGTTTCTTTGGTTACTGATTTAAGGAGACGATGATAAACCCTCTTGAATCGTCAGCGCCAACCGCGCGCCATCCGTATGGACCGCATAGGCCGCGAATATTCAGCACTCAAAGGGTTAAGAGTGTTTTCGAAAGATTTACTCATTTTACAGTTTCGAGAGAACGGTGGCATTGGGAAGTGAATTTCTTAATTTTTCGTCGGCAGGTAAGGGGTTAATAGAAAATTAATTCTGTTCAATATGGAATACAATAATTCAATATATTCCCTGATAAAATGTTTAATATTATTATGCTTTCATATATTTGATTTTAGCATTTCTTTCTTATTGAGATTTATACTTTTTTCAAGGCAATATATAAGATTAGTATACATGTATATGTATTAATGGAATTTATCATAAGAAAATAATCTGGTGTGTCACTCACACGACTTTCTCTTACCCTGAAATTTAATACTATAAATACAGGTTGGAAATTAAGAGGTAACATAACGAGTACTGTTATGTAAACCTATGTTAAAATAATTCAAATTAGGTTTCGGATGAATTTTATGTGATTAGTTCTGTGTGAGGGGGGGGTTACCGCCCCCCTCAACACCCCGTTTCATTACTGCACCTACATTTATATAGAATTTAAATCTGTTATTAAAAGTTCACTTAAAATTATTCAGACAACTTTCACACGCAACATCCCTTGAAACTTATCAATCTTGATCAAACTTTTCCAGCAAAAAATTTATATTAATTTGAAAATGCAACTTTTGGATCTCCTGAAATTATTCGTTTTTAAGTTACTGTAAGAGACACAGACCATGATCAAACTTTAAAAAACTTGACTTTGGTAATCAGGAAACCTCAAAACGTGTAAATACACAAAAAACAAACGATGAATATTTCGCCTAAACATATGCATTATTTATCATATGTCTATGAAGAATTTCCTGAGCAGCTTTCCTGGACATGGTAAAATATTATATATAGTAAAGCCCTTCCACTAACAATAAAAAAGAATGTTATCGCTTAAATATTTGCAACCCTGTATGTCTTTTGAAGAATATGTACAAACACATAGTGCACGTAAGTACTATCCTATAGTAATAATATACGGCACAACCTGAAATGCACTTCCATGCGTATCTCCGAAATGTTGGCGCGTACAGAACAGATTGGCGCATTTTCGTATCTAAACGCCAAAATCTCTCTACCGCAAAGCAACCCTTGATTCTACTTCATTCCGCATTCGTGAAAACTTCAATCTTTTTTTTTTTTTTTTTTTTCTATCTCCCTCTCAGAAGAATAAACTGCTGAAACTGTGTGTTAATGAGTTTTAGCGTCGTTATTTTTAAATAATATACTTAATGTCTAAATTTAGTAGGAAACCTTTACTTTTTTTTTTTTCTAATTATTTAATTTTTACTTTTTCTGATCCATAAAAAGAGTAGAGAAAATATTGTTCTTAGGTCAAATTTTAGAAAAAAAAAAAAAACTATTTTTTGTCCAATTACTTAATTTTTACTTTTTTCTTAATCCAAAAAAAAAAGTAAAAAAAAAATTACTATTACTATTTTTACTTTCTCTTACCCGTTAGGTAGAGAAAGTATTGTTTTTGGGTCAAATTTCCGAACGCGAGATTTCGTTATATTTACACGTTTTGAGGTCCCTGAATACGAAAATCATGTTTTTAGCAAATGGTCTGTGTGTGCGTCTGTGAGTGTGTCTGCCTGTTATCAGCATATCTTAAAAACAAATTATGGCAGAAAGTTCAAACTTGGTATTCTAAATGTGTATCATATAGGGATGCTACAGTAAGATTTTCGTTAAAATCAAGCAAATAGTTCGCGTACAGGGACAGTCAAGAGAATTCTAATACATTACGTCTATGGGGGAAATTGCAGGTAAGTAGAGTTTAACGTCTATATACTGCACTAAACCAAATGAAAAGAATATATATTTTTTGTAATAGAGATAGTTAACTGGGAAAAAATGTTTGTGTATGTAGGAGCCTCGCCTCCTCCCCCCCCCGGGGGGAAGTCTCCCCTCGAGGGGAGTAAATTTTCATGATGGGTATCATTCAAAAGAGCTCGCCAATACCTTTAAAACGAATGGTTGAACTATAAATCTGTGATAATTTAAAACAAAGTTATAGATTTTTTTTACTTTTTTCGGAAAAAAATCGTTTTTTTTTTTTTTTTTTTTTTCAATATGGCAAAATAGGGCAAAATTTCCTTTAAAAATCCATTAAGAGAAATATTTTATCTTTAGGATATCACATCACTTTAAAAGTATCATTTATGTTACACCTCATAAAGTATAAACATTTTAATTTGAAAATTTCGCAAGTAATTTAAAATTTAAAAATTCTTTAATATGACAAAATAGGAAAACATTTTACGTAAACTTATGTTTTTGTCTTAGTGCATTGGAAATATTGTTATCATATCGCATTTGAAATTAAAGAACGAAAGCACGCCTAATAAAATTAATTTGCAAATTAGAATAAGTTAAATGTATTGGATCGGATTGAGATTAGCCTATGTACGTTGGAAGGTGTAAAGATTGAGATGTCTAAGAAGAAAATTATATGTAGAGGGTTTTATGAACTCTAACTGTGGAATTTAAAACAAAATATCGATATTTATTATGATTAAGATATTATTAGAAAAATACAATAGTTAAATATATAGTGAAAATTCAAGCTCTGCATCACAAGATAAATATTTTATAAAGTTAAGTCATACATTTAAAATAATAATAATAATACAAAATAATAGTTAAACAGAAATAGGGTAAGAGCACCAGTGATTGACACTTTTAGAGCAATCTCTGATGTTTTTAATGTTCTAGTCATTAGAAAATATGTTTAGAAATCTTAAGTTAGTACATATGGCATGAAAGACATTCAGAACCACATATATGTTAAAATATAGTAGATAATAATAATGGTAATATATTAGCATTGAGATCCGATTTCATGTATAAGGCCAAAAAGGTTTGTAAAAATTGTTCAAACAAATTACAAATTCTTAGTAAAATGCATGAAGAATGTTCTTAAGTCCAAATCAGTAGTACGCCATTTTACATTTCAACTATTTTTATTATCATTTTGTATTTAAATTTTTAAAATGCACGACTTTATAAAATATTTCTCTTACGATGCAGTGCTTGAATTTTCATAAATTATCACCTTATATTTATCTATTATGTATTTTTAAAGAACATCTTAATCATAATAAAATAGATATTTCGTGTTAAATTTTAAGGTTGAAATTCATAAAATTTTCTACGTATAATTTCCTCCTCGGACATGTCCATTTCTCATTCTTTACCCCCCCCCCCCCCCAGCCCCAACATACAAAGTTATAAAATAAAACGTTAAACATTTTATTAATGCCATTCTATTTGTTTTTCAGTAATTATAAACAATCTAACTTAATATGTTATACAAATCAAAGTAATAATGATGCACATAACCATTCTCATCCTATATTTATTGTTACTAATTTCTATTGAGAGCGAAATGTATTCATATTAAAAGGAATGAGTATAATAGAACACTCAACACAGTCGCAGACTGAAATGCCGCATCTCATAGGCTACCCTCTATCCGATTCGATACATTTGACTTATCGTAATTAAATGACTAATTTTATTAGGATTGTTTTCGTACATTAATTTCCAATACAGCTGATCCCCATATTGCAAGTTCGTGGGAAGTATTGGCCTAATTTGTCAAATGAAGGAAACACAATTTTTAATTACTAAAGTTTCAAATTAAAATGTTCATATTTAATGAAGTGTATTAAAAAATATATTTAAAATATTAGTCTGACATGTTTACGACAAAATATTGGCATAATGGACGTTTAAACGAAATTTTGCTCTATTTTGCCATGTTAAAAAGAAAACGTAAATTTTGAATAACATGCGAAGTTTACAACTTACATTGTTCCAAAGCAATATTGTCCTTATCAATAACATAAGTGATATTTAAAAACTGATGCACCCATTTTACAAACTCAATATCTGTAATACACACAGACAAGTCACATAAACCAACCACTAAAAACATAATTTTTGGATTCAGGAAACCTCAAAACATATAAATGTAACAAAAATTCAATTTCGAAAACTTGATCCGAAAACAATACTTTCGCGACCTTTTACGGATAAGATAAAGTAAATTAGAATAAGAGAATTTTAAATTAATTAAACTTTAATTGCATTTATTACATTGATTTTTATTTATAAAAAGAAATGCTTTCATTTAATTTGGGGTAGCCCTGTATATTTACTATATATTTTACAAACACAATATAGTGTACTAATTTAGCACAGAATTTAAAACACATAGCACGACATGAAATGACCTTTCAGCAATTCCATTCAGGGTGTGAAAAAATCACGATTTTTTTAAAAAAATAAAAAAAAATCGGATTTTTTTTTATTAAAATCGGATTTTTTTGATTTAAATCAGATTTTTTTTAAATTTAAATTATCTGACTAAAAATAAATGTTAAGACATTAAGCATGAAAAATTTTTAAACTTAAATGTGAATAAATATAAGAAGCAACAAATATAAATATACTAAATTAAAAAAAGTATGAGATATTAAAAAAATAATAATAAAAGTAGATAAAAAAAATTGTAGTATTAGCCAACATAGATACATTGTACCCCCCTCCCCCCCAAAAAAATAAATAGTTTAAGTGAAAACATTTTAAAAGCATATAAGATCTTTATGTTATTATTGTTGTTGTTATTATTAAAATGTGCATATAATATAATAAGCCGTAATCTTGAATATCACATTACGAAATTTTTTGAAGCGAAACTTTTTGGAGAATCAATTAAAGGAAATCCGATGTGTGTGTGTGTGTATATATATATATATCACATTAGTTTGTGCAATTTATTATCAATAATTATAAGATTTAAAAAAAAAAAAAAAAAAAAAAAAAACTTTTTACATTCCATGTTTTTAAATTTTCTGTTGAATCATATAAACTTGATAGTTGTATGTATTAATATTTATTATTTATTTATTTTATTTTTATTATTATCATATTATTATTTTTTGATTAATTATTCCATCAACTTGAAAGAAAATGATCCAATGTATAATAAACAGAACAATTGTAAGAAATTTTCAAACATTTATTAATTGAATAGAAGTATTAAAGAATGCATTGTCATCGCGTTCTGAGTTATTCTAAAAGTTTAAAATGTCTAGCTAGTCGGGAAATTATAGCTATAGAACTATATTAGCACTTTATCAATGTGTATTAAATTTTTAAAGTGATAATGATGTCAATTCTTATGAGATGCAGAATTTATTTTCTTTTTTACAATTTTTTATTGTTCAGGTTGTTTTGACGACAATTAAATTATAAATAAAACTTAAATGGCTAATTTTAAAGCTATTATGAGGTTATTATTTTCACATTTTATTAATTAATTAAATTAAAACACTTATTAATTGAATAAAGTATTAAAAAGAATGCATTGTCATCGTGTTCTGAGCTATTCTAAAAGTTTCAAATGTCTAGCTAGTCGGGGAGTTAGTTAAAAATTGATTGCAAGATTTGTACTGAACAAACAAACAAACAAGAAAGCAAGTTAATAAAAACATAGTAATAAAAGACACATATATTCAAGATTTTTTTCAAAAAGTTAAAGTTTAAAAAATATAAGAAAACTGAAATAATTGAACAGGCTATTACCATTTCATTTCAAATTTTATAAAAAACTAATTAAAAAATGATAGGAAAAATTGCTTACGAATGCATTGGTCAGTTCAAATATATAGGGATTACAATTAGTAATATCAAAGTTAAAAATGAGTTAAAAATGAAAAACAATATTTTATTTATTATTATCATTTTAACACTTAAGGCAGAAAACTTATGGTTTTGTATAAAAAAAAATTTGAATCCAAAATAAGAATAGAAGATAGAGTTGGAAAATTAAAAGAATCATTTTTAAAATTAATAAACATTTTTTTTTTTTGGCATGGGGGGGGGGGGGAGGGGGGCTATTTGATGTAAATAACAAGTAAGTTCAAGTTTTCTTATGTTCTGAGACATATAAAACTACATATTCCTCCAAAATTATAAAATTTTATTTTTGATTTAAATCAATGATTTTTTTAAAAAAATCAAGTGATTTTAATCACGATTTTAATCATGATTATAATCAAGCTGATTTAAATCGGCGTACCCTGATTCCATTGTATGAATATATCTGAATTCTTTTGTGGGGTTCTGTGTAAACTTCTAATAAAGGATATACATTCTACATTGTATACGAAACATTCTTTCATGCACATAAAATATAAGTTCAATTTATTTTATTTTGTTTCATCCAAAAATATTAAATTGTATTTACCAGAAAATTCACACATAGACTTAATGAATTTGAATTCTTTTCTTAGTCACTGTACACGAATTACTTAATAATTTCATCCGAGTCCCAATATCTATTCTTGAGGTATGGTGATAACAAACACACAGACACATTCAGACAACCGCTAAAAACCTAATTTTTTGTTTCAGGATATTTAAGCAAATGTAGCAAAAACTCAATTTCGAAAATCTGAATCAAAAATAAAACTTTTCTTACAATATATGGGTAAAATAAACTAAAAATAAAACTTTTCTTACAATATATGGGTAAAATAAACTAAATAATGATCATAATAATGACAATCTGGTGTGTCCCTCACACGACTTTCTTTTTTACCCTGCATTTCAATATTATAATGACAGATTGCACATTAAATCTTAAGATCAATAGCGTAAGAATGTAAAGTTTAATGTAGTTTTCAAATAATCTAAAATAGGTTTAGAAACAATTTTATTTGACGAAGAGAAAGTAAATAATAATAATAATAAAAATAATAATAATAAAACAGAATAAAATAAAATAAATGTATTTCAAGGATAATTTTAAAAGCTTTAAAATCATAATATTACAAATATACTTCTTCATTAATCTTGCTAAAATAAATTTAAAGGGTAAAAAATTTTGGTATTATTGGGCATAAATTTTGGTATTAAATTATATTATCTAAAAATAACGATACAAAGACTCCATTGACACATTTTTAGCAATTATGATTCAGGGAGCCTCAAAACGCGTATATATAACAAAAATTCAATTTCGAAAATTTGACCCCCAAAACAATACTTTCTCTACCATGTATGTTGGTAAGAGAAAGTAAAATAAATAAATAAATAAATAAATGTATTTCAAGAACAATTTTAAAAGCTTTAAAATTAGAATATTACAATTTTATTTCTTCATTAATCTTGATTTAAAGGGTGGAGGATTTCTAATAAATTTTTGCATTAAATATATTATTTAAGAATTACGATACTAAAACTCCATTGGCACATTTTCAATAGTTTATTCTCTTGGGGGAAAAAAAAAAAAAAGATTGCTCGAATCCTTAACGAATCGTGAATGAAGTGGAAAGAAGGGTTGCTTTGCGGCAGAGAGTGTTTTGGCGCGAGCTACAAAAATTCGCCAGGTTCGCCTGCATGCGCCAACATTTCGGAGATACGCGCCCGGGCCGGCCGAAATTTTCAGTTTGCTCTCGGGCCGGGCCAGGCTCAAATTTTTTTTGCAAGCTCGGGCCGGGCCGGGCCTGGATGAAATTTTTTCCGGGCTGTGTCGACCCGAATCTCTTATCTAGTTTCCTCGTTAATCAACGAAAAATGAAAATGATAAAATATTTCTTCAGTTATTTATTTTACATAATTTAACAGGTTGGTATGTCACATAAAACTTTATTTTGTTAAAAAATGTCTAACTTCAATTTAATTGCCTATCAGTCTGTCTGTTCGCGATCTGATGTTCCACAAATATTTTTAGCATGTCTACAAATTAATATATTTTATTTTAAGTAATATTAGATGGTTTCCTATTCAAAATAGTATGCATGTCACTACTATTTTGCACACATGTACAAACAAAAGAAATTAGATACGTTACTGTGTATAAGGCTTTGTGACCTATGGTCTGTAGAGTTCAGGTGTTGTGAAGGCTATAAAAATCCTTCCGCTGTAACTTTTTCTCTAAGGTTACTTTTTCTTTTCTCGAGTACACTAGACGAAAGTAGCATCATTTTTAGTATTGTGCAAAAGCACCTTTTCTGTTGAATATGGTTGGATTAGCATTAACGTTTTGTTTAACGGATCACGTGAAAGATTCGGATACATTACGATATGTACGAAGAAATGTTTGAAAGTGCATTTTTAGTAGTATTAACCATTTTAAATATTTTCCTATATTGTTTGACGAATGCTAATATTTTCGATTGAACTTTCTGTCTGTCTTTGTGCCTTCTGTATGGCTGTAATAATGAATTTCTGTTTACATATAATTATCTTGTAGAAGTTCAGTAGTTTTTTTTAAAGAACATTCTATTGCTTCGCTATATAAAACCTGTACAAAACCCATACTAAAAATCTTTTTCAAAAAAAGGCATGCTCTTTTTTTTTTCTTTGTTATTTTACATATTTTTGAATCGGGCCGGGTCTGATTTTATCGTTATTTGGCCAGGCCGGGTTGGGCCGTACACTGGGAAAAAATAAACGGGCCGGGCCGGATTTTTCGATTTTATACTGGGCCTGAAAATTTTCGCCCGTGCAGACCTCTAGGCTGTATCCCCCTCAACCCCCCGCTGTATCTCTCTCTATATACCTATCTGTATATCATATATATGCATTCTTAATAAACGACTGAAATTCATAAATATTCTCCCTGAAATTCATAAATATTTGTACCAAATTTCTTGCAAAAAGATTACATAGCATATGTCGGAATTATTTTGTGTAACCATGTAAACTAATTACCAATTCTATGCCCACACTTTTCAACAGAAAAACACGCTTTTAAAATTCTGATAAAATTCCAATATATTTAATGGGATGTAAACATGTTAAAATACACTTTTAAGAAATATCGACTATAGACCGTAATAGTACGAAATTTTTTTTATGTATCTAGGAAAAGGAGCCACAGTTATTATATACGCCAATAATAAGAATGCATCTAATTAATTATACTCATTAATTTTCCAAACTAATCTGACACCATTTAAATGATTACAGTACGTCATCGGAATTCTTTTGTGTGGTCCCATAAATAAATTTAGTCTATACATACCCTTTTTTAAGAGTAATCATGCTTTTAAGCATCTTTACAATGTATGTAAATTCCATTATGTTCAATGCAGCATAAACGCATTAAGCTGAGCTTAAATAAAAATTTGTCCATAGGCTCTAATGTCACGAAATTCTTCTGTGCGTCTCTGTAAACGCACCATAAACATTGTATACATCAGTAAAAATTATACAGCTTATTCTACGTTTTTCATGAATAATTTTTTTTAATTTCACATAATTTGGATCATTACGTGACATTGTAAGAACACTTTTGTAAGGTCCTGTACATTAATTAGGAAGCCTAAGAGCACATACTTTCTGCAGAAAACATAAGTTTCAGCATCTCACTAATGTACGCTAATTTCATTTTGTCGATTGCAAAGTAATTATATGTTAAAATGCGTTTAAACGAAATTCACCCCATATGCCGTAATGATAAGGATTTTGACCTGTCCCTGCACTCAATTCATAAGCAATATAGAAAAAAAAATTATACAGCTATTTCTATACAAAGCCTGAACGTGTGTGCCAATTTGCGAGTCAATCGGAGGATATTTGCCGCCGCTATTGCGGTACATACACATTATGCCCATAGACCTGAATGATAAGAACATTTTTGGTTCGTCTCTGTACACGAATTACAAATGGAATACACACCCAAAACTATACAATTGATTCTGTATGCCTCATAAACATGTGTACCAAATTGCAAGTTAATAGCGTGATTTTTGCGGTCGCTATCGCGGTACATACAAATTCTTCCCATAGGCCCTAATGCTAAGAAAAACGTTAGCGTGTCCCTGTACACGAACTAAAAATGCAATACACACCCAAAACTATACAGTTGATTCTGTGGGGCTCATGAACATGTGTACCAAATTTCAAGTCAATAGCGTGATTTTTGCGGCCGCTATCGCGCGAGAGACGGACACACAGACGGAACCCAAAATCTTTTTGAGTCTCAATAGAGGGCCTCCACAAACGTTTCGGCAATTACCCCCCGGCAGATTTTCATGCAGATCAGTGTAATTATACAAGATTACACGTGCTCTTCCACAATTATGTCATCAATCTAAACATACATTTCCAGTCTCTCAACTGAATTACTCTAAGAGAATCAAACATCTGCTATCAGTTAATTGCTTTTTCCTGAGACAGTAGAGCCCTTTATTAGCATTCCAAACAATTATCTAACTTCGTTATAATGTTAAGAAATTCGTAAAATAACTTAAGAAGTTTTCAAATAAGAATATTTTCAATCCATAGGTTCTTGCGAGCCTTAAAAGTGATATTTTAAAATTAGTCTGACCACTTTACGATTATTCGTTTTTGAGATATTGTCTGTATGGATTAACGAAGTAACATACTAACGAACTTGCTAGCTGACCAACCTATAAGCAGATACACTACTTCGATTTGATTTGATTTCCTTTTTTCTTTCCTTAGACAGAGGACCTCCGTACTAAACTAAAATCTGTCTTTAACAGAATTTTTTATGGTTTTCATTTTTTATTTATTTTTTAGGACGGAGAACTATATTAGTTTCAATCTGGATTTTTTTGGTAGACCAGTTTTGTGTAACACCGAAATAAATTAGAAATATCAGTCCTATCGTTGCAAATTAGGTACCAAATGAGAGGAGCGATTTTTCTGAATCCAGGAGTGCAAACAGATTTTCGTCACGGCAATTAGATTTTTTCTTTTTTTAATTAACTTCAAGTATGAAATTTAGGTGGAAGCACTTCATTTTAATTTATTTCAGTCATTTTAAAAAGTATGTGGCCTAGTTTTACGGTAAAAAAAAAAAAAATAATTAACAATTATTATTATTATTATTTTTTTTTTTTTTTTTTTGAAGTGAAAACTTCTTTAGGCGCGTTGAGCACTTTTGGGTGAAGAAAAATCTTTGAACTCCCGTCATCGTCAGCTGACGCTTTCCATTTGAAGTGAAAACTTTTGGGTGAACAAAAATCATTGAATTCGCGTCATCGAAAAACGTTTTCAATCCTTGTATGATACAAATAATGTATCATACAATTAACTTGCTAATGCGAAGTGTTAGTAATTATATACTGTATACTGTTTTAAAATCTGGTGCGGCTCTACACGACTTCTCTCATCTCCGAGCACTGTCTCTATTGCAGTTATACCTCACAAAACCGTGAGAAAGCCCAAAGCTGCCATTTTTCTCACGTTTTTACAATCTGGTGCGGCTCTACACGACTTCTCTCATCTCCGGACACTGTGTCTTAAAGATTGCTGCCGGAAACGGTGCAGTTAGACCTCACAAAACCGTGAGAAAGGCCAAAGCCGCTAATTTTCTCACGTTTTTACAATCTGGTGCGGCTCTACACGACTTCTCTCATCTCCGGACACTGTCTCTTTTGCAGTTAGACCTCACAAAACAGTGATAAAGGCCAAAGCCGCCATTTTTCTCACGTTTTAACAATCGGGTGCGGCTCTACACGACTTCACTCATCTCCGGACACAGTCTCTTAAAGATTGCAGCCGGAAACGTTGCAGTTAGACTTCACAAAACCGTGATAAAGGCCAAAGCCGAAATTTCTCTCACGTTTTTACAATCTGGTGCGGCTCTACACGACTTCTCTCATTTCCAGACAATGTCTCTATTCCAGTTAGACCTCACAAAACCGTGAGAAAGGCCACAGCCGCCATTTTTCTCACGTTTTTACAATATGGTGCGGCTCTACACGACTTCTCTCATTTCCGGACACTGTCTCTATTCCAGTTAGACCTCAGAAAACCGTGAGAAAAGCCAAAGCCGCCATTTTTCTCACGTTTTTACAATCTGGTGCGGCTCTACATGACTTTTCTCATCTCTGGACACTGTCTCTATTGCAGTTAGAGCATTAAATAAAATTGTAATATAATTTTTGTAGTAGTAGTTTATATTAATGAATAAAAAAAAAACTTCATTTAAAAGTATTTCCTACACAATAAAATATTTCCTGACGATTCAAGAAATACACACGTAATTGTTCACGTTTTCACTTCTGTCGGCACTCCCGAAGTGCAACTTTTTTTTTTTTTTTTTTCTTTTTACAGATTGAAATTAATAGTCCTCCGTACAAAATTAAATTCTGTCTTTGACAAAATTTCTATTTTTTTTTTTTTTTTATTTCTCACGCCGTAAAACGCCTAAAAATACAAAAAAAAAAAGTCAAATAGTCAAAAATTTTCACAAATGTCTAAATTTCCCATACTTCCCAAAGTATGATGAAAAACAAAAGCAACAATTAACTGAACTCAATAAGTAATTCAATCAAAAGAAAGAAAATAGAAGTAAAACATAAATACAAATTTACGCGACGTAATATGACAAAATGTGCAGAACTGTTTAAGGAAAATTTCAAATAATGTATAAAAAGGCAACGCTGATACTTAAAGTTGTTATATTCCAATTCTAATAAAAGAAGAAGAAAAAATATATTAAGTGCCTTCCGGAGGGGATAAAGAATTTTTTTTTTTTTTAATTAGTTGTGGAGATATTAAATAAAACGTTGACCCACGTCAATCAAAAATAGAAGCTAATTGACCGCAATAGCATAAAAATGGATATTTTAACGGAATTAAAAGCGGAGAAAGAGGGAAAAAAAAAAAGAAGGACCGATATTTCTAATTTTAGTACTAAATGGAAGGGGCGACATTTCTGAATTCAGGGGCGCAGCACAATTATCGATGCGACATTTAGACTCTTTTTAACCCTTTGCGCTCGGCATATTTTCCTATTTTGAACAGTAAGACACGCCTTTTGGCGTTCCTTTAAAACGTCACGCGTATTGTTTCCAACTTACTACCTTTTGGCTACCGAAAAAATGTAATAATTTGTTTTATTTTACTTCATCATTAAATAAAATAAATCATTCTGTTAAAATTTTCCGGTAGCCAAAAGGTTGGGTCAGTCTCTGAAAAGTGGGATTTAAAAAAAAAAAAAGTTAACAAAAATAAAATTGCTCCATTTTTTTTTTTTTTTTTTTTGTGCATGTACACATATATGTTACAGTTAATAAAAAAATAATATAAACCAAACGGTATCTCCTAATTTTTTTAAGTAGTATTTATTTCTATTAATTAGAAAAATGAGGGAATGACTGTGAGGGAATGATAAATTTCTTCTTAGAAACTACTTTATAAAAATATATGATTAGGTTTAGTTGTATTTTCAAACCCTAAATATTTATCAAAACATATTTTAATTAATATAATAACATAAAAATAAATATTTATTAAAGTATGTTTAGTAAATTTTCAATTCAAATAATCTAAATATACATGCTTTAATACCATAGAAACCATTTTTTTTTTTACTTGCATGCGTGAATGGGGACACAGTGAGGGAATGATATTTTGCATTTCAAAAAATATTTTAAAATTATATTTGAATTCCAATAACCAAAGAATATCAGTTAGTATGCATATCTAATTAATATTGATAGCTTTGACAGCTTTTTGTTTTTGTGATTTTAAAAATATGCCCTCAAGACTACTGGGGCATGAATACTTTTCAGATAACACTCAGTTACACGTTTTAGAAAAATAACATTCCATTTACAGAGGAACACCGTAAGGCGTGGCTCGATTTTTTAATGTCCCCTCAGAAGGGACATACGAGCGATAAGGGTTAATTATAGGGGTGGGAATCGATTAAGAGTTTTAACTGGGTTAATCGTAGTTCATTAATCGATTAATCGGTCGATTAATCGGATTTTTAATCGGTTTTCATTTTTCTTTTTATAATTTTATTTCAATGATGAATAAAACTCTCATATTGTGTATATATATATTATTCATAAGTTTGACTGTTTTTTTTTTTTTTTTTTTTTTTTCAAAAATTTTTGTCTAATCAATTATATTTGTTTCATAACTGAAATTTAAATCAATTTTTAGAGTAATAATTGGTGACTTTAAGTGTTAATTTTATATAAATAATTTCACTTACTCATTTTTTTTTTTTTTTTTTTTTTTTTATAAATTAATATTTCGATTCATTTTGAAAAAAACATTAAATGAATTTACACATATTTTAGTTTTATTTTTGCAGGCCTTGTCCATTTCGCTTGTCACTATTTTTAAATGAATACTCAAAATTCCATATCATTATCACAAAAATTTCAAATTCTTATATTTTAGTTCTTCTTTGTTACTTCGGACTAGAACACGGAATATTATTTTCTGTTTCTACTTCAATAGTTACTATAAGCAATTCTGAGCAGACAATAAATGCTTGAAGATACTGTGAAACTCTGTTGACATTTCCCCCCATCAGAGGGATAGCGGAAATCTCAATCCCTTTTTTTTTTAATCTTTAGCTTTTCCATTTTTTGAAAGCTTCTTGTTTCTATTGCCCTAGCCAACACCTTCTGTAGAAGGCTACAGACAGGTGGTGTTTCTCCAGCATGCACATGAAGCGGCATTTTGTTCAATAACTATCCTCCCCCTTTATCTATCAACAAACGTGCAACTTCTTTTGAAAGGTTTTATTTTTATTTATTTATTATTATTATTATTATTATTATTTTGCTTTTTCATTGTTTGATGGATGTTTCGTAGAATGTTTGTTAGCAAAATATGTGAAAAAATATTTTGTAGGCAGAACAACATTTTTACTTTAATTCGTAGTTTGAAAATTTTAATCGGATTTTGCAAAATTTTAATCGGTTTAATCGATCCGATTAACTCGATTAAAAAAATTGATCGAAACAAAGCATTGATCGATTAACCGAACCGATTAATCGGCACAGCCCTAGTTAATTATGAAATTTTTAAAGCAACACTTCATTTCAATGCTAGTATCGTAGATTATTTCTGGACATTTGATGGAAAATATAAATAAAGACTTAATTTTTGTTTGTTTAGCGCTCTTTTTTTCTTCTTCAAACTGGTGATTCAACTGAAATAAGAAATATCTTATTGATATAATATTGTGAAATATAAAACGAAAACTTTCACAACTTTTAAGAAACTTTTTTCCCCCACTTTCAAAATCAGAAGACGACAATCAATACGCAGTGATAAATATGTACAGTCCCTGGCCAAATTATTAGACGCACTATAGTTTTTTAATAATTACATGTTTTGCAGCTCAGAGAATGGTTTCCAAATGGATAACCGCATTCATTTTTATGCAAGATGGAGCTCCCTGCATCACAGAACGGCCTGTTAAAGATTGTTTGGAAGTGCCAAAAATCCCTTGTTGGATTGGCCGGGTAATAGCCCAGATGTGAAACCTACTGAAAACGTGAGGGAGCTGATGACGAGAGAAGTGGCTAAAGGTGTGATCATAAACAAAACGTAACTCTTAGAAAAGGTCATTCATGTGTGGAATCACCATCCTCAGATGCATAATTGAAGCTCGCATAGCTGCTAAGGGTGGCTCAACAAAATATTAACATTTAATTGCATTAATTTCAAATTTTTTCAAGAGTTAATAAATACATATTTTTTCTATAACTATAGTATTTTATTTGTGTTAAACAACAGGTAATAAGGTGGATAATTAAAAAAAAAATACATTGTATCTAGTAAAAACAATAAAGCTGTATAGTATCACCTGATAATTAAGATTTTACATAGAATCTTACAGTGCGTCTAATAATTTGGCCAGGGACTGTAAATGCTTTTATATCGCCAGTAAGTAACAGATAAATCGACTATAACATAACAGATATTTTAGCATACTTAGTGCATGTTAACTCTTAACGGTTACAGAGGGAAAATTCTCTCACCTCTACTCTTTAAATAATATATATTGTAACTTTTCTATGAAAGACTATTTAAACGCAACATATCAGGTGACATTAAAAGGAGGAATGTAATCTGTTTTCAAAGAAGTGGTTATTCAGTTATTCAAAGAAGCTGGAATAATACTATTCGAGTCGAAGAACATCTATTAACAACAGACAAAATCATTCATTTAACTGAATTACAAGCATTCGTCTTTTAATTCCTACTTTCATTCCAATTCATTTAATTCACAAATGGATCCTATTTCATATTCATTTCACAGGTAAACTCGTTCCGAATTAAGTTACGACTTGAAAGTTCTCTGTTACTTTTGTAAAATAAGTAAGATTTAAACTTTTTTTAAAAATTAATTTCAAAGGATTTGATGATAGAAAAAAATATTAACTTTCTTTAAAGCAAGGCAAGTGAAAATAATTATATTACTGTTATTAGTAGTAACTAATTAATAATAATGAAAAATTACATTATTGCAATGTATTTCATAAATAATAGCGCAATATCAATTGCATTTACATAAGGAATGGCATGCTAAGAGATTTCAGCTATAGAACAAGTTTTTATTTTCAACGATTTTTCAATATTCAAAGGTTTTGTATGAATGTTATGTATTGTATGAAGGAAATTTATAAATTACTATAGAAATAATCCATTGTCGAAATTTCACTCGAAAATTTGTCGATTTTGTTTCCTGTAGCATTAGTTATCTATATATTAATTTGATACGTGTTTTGTCTGTCTCCACTAAATTGAGAGAACGGCTAGGTGTAAAAATTTGGTTCAGGCGTCTGAAAAAAAGTTTTGGACTGTAGATATGCCATCAAAAGAGAAAAATTAAAAAAAGTCGAACGGTCCCCCTCCCCTGGGGGGGGGGGGGCATGGGTTAAAAACACGTTTGCGAGCTTAACTCAGCTCCAAGTTACTTCACGGTGAAGAAATTTTACATGGGGTACTAGACTCGAATACTAAAAAAAGTTACTTTCTGTGAATTTGGAATTTTCGATTTTAAAGGGGGGGGGGGAAATATATTTTGGAGACGGGAAAGGGGGGAAATTAGTTTGAAAGGGAAATCCGTTGTTGCACCTCATTTTAAAGGTCTTGAAATTTCATGTCGATTAGGGATGTTTATATACAATATAGTGCGCCCCCTGGTGGTGAAAAATGGAACTAGGTGATTTTGTTGTAGAGCCTATCAAGTTACACCTTATTTTAAAGGCCTCGGTATTTCCTGCCCGTTGGTGATGTTCGTACAGAACACACTGCGCCCCTGGTGGTAAGTGCAACTAAAGGATTTTTCAGTTGACACCACCATGTGACACCTTATTTGAAAGGTCCTGGAAATTCAAGGCGATTGGTGATGTTCGTATACAACATACTGCGCCCCTTGGTGGAGGAAAGTGGATTTTGCAGCGCGTGCGTAGCATGCCTGCTATACGGCTGCCGCAGCCACAGGCAGTGGAAACACGATTCAGAGGTTCGTTCGGTTTAAGATTAATTTTTAAGAATTTTTTTCATGTTATTAGCGGCCCACATATACACTGCTGCAGGCACCGGGGTCACGAGCCCGAGTTCCGTTCGGTTTGAGGTAATTTTTTTTTTTTTTTTTTTGTTACAGATGAATATTTGCTCGAATTAGCGATTCAAAATTAACAATAAAATAAAACTACGAAAATACTCCATATGCTTCATATTTTTGTTCCATATCAATACTTATAAATTATTTAAACCTAATTTATTAGTTTTTAATTAAAATGATGAAAAAAGGCTTTATTCACAATTATAAAAACTATACACTGAAAATAAATAAAAATAATAATCTCTTTAGCCAAATTCTTAGCAGAAATGCAGATGACTATACAGCTTCAATAGAAATTGTATTAAAAGATAAACAACCAAAAGTTCGACAATGCATATCCCTTTCCGACTCGAAACATTTTTACCTTAAAACATTACATTCTTCTGTTTTTGCAAACTGAAAGAAAACCAACATTTGTTGACTAAAAATTGTACTTTACACTTTCTGTTAATTAGCTCTATCGTTCATTTCCTGATTTTATTACATACAACTGTTCCAGATGCAAAAATGCAAGTGGATGTCGTGGACCTGTTGATGTCTAACCCGCACGATCGTACGGCCTGGATCGGAAAGGGGTATGAAAAATCAAGACTATTCCCTCACTGAATCTTCAAGATAAAATTCACTTACTACTTATTTCAATTACTTTAGAAACTATATTAAACAAGTTGTTTTCATTTAAGTATTCTGAATAATCTTAATTTAATAATATTAAAACTAGCAACTATATAAGAATTTTTTCAAATGATTTAAGATTTTTAAAGTTGAATTTTTGTATAATTCAGCTAGCTGAATAGTAGCCAAATGATAGATATTCAGCCAAACTAAAAATTTGGCAGGCAGTATGGCCGAAAAAAGCCGAATGTTCGATACATCCCTAATAAACATATGTTTTGTACATAAAATAAGGAGTACAGAAATATGAATTATGCGAATTTGATTTCTTAAGTGAATGCACAGGCTTGTTTTATTTGAAAACTTTTATATATGTGGAAAAAAAAAATCTCTGTAAATTCAGATTTTAATGATGGTAGGAGAGGCCGGGGTAATAAGAGACAGGGGTTATAAAAGACACAGTCCCCCCCAAAAAAAAAAAAAAACATTTGCACTCCGGGAGTGCCGACAGAAGTGAAAACGTGAACAATTACGTGTGTATTTCTTGAATCGTCAGGAAATATTTTATTGTGCAGGAAATACTTTTAAATGAAGTGTTATTTTATTCATTAATATAAACTACTACTACAAAAACTATATTACAATTTCATTTAATGCGCTAACGGCAATAGAGACAGTGTCCGGAGATGAGAGAAGTCGTGTAGAGCCGCACCAGATTGTAAAAAAGTGAGAAAAATGGTGGTTTTGGCCTTTCTGACTGCTTTGTGAGGTCTAACTGCAACGTTTCCGGCTGCAATCTTTAAGAGGCAGTGTCCGGAGATGAGAGAAGTCGTGTGGAGCCGCACCAGATTGTAAAAACGTGAGAAAAATGGCGGCTGTGGCCTTTCTCACGGTTTTGTCAGGTCTAACTGCAATAGAGGCAGTGTCCGGAGATGAGAAAAGTCGTGTAGAGCCGCACCAGATTTTAAAAACGTGAGAAAAATGGCGGCTTCGGCCTTTCTCACGGTTCTGTGAAGTCTAACTGCAACGATTCCGGTTGCAATCTTTAAGAGACAGTGTCCAGAAATGAGAGAAGTCGTGTAGAGCCGCACCAGATTGTAAAAACGTGAGAAAAATGGCGGCTTTGGCCTTTCTCACGGTTTTGTGAGATCAAACTGGAATAGAGACAGCGTCCGGAGATGAGAGAAGTCGTGTAGAGCCGCACCAGATTGTAAAAAACGTGAGAAAAAAAGGCGGCTTTGGCCTTTCTCACGGTTCTGTGAAGTCTAACTGCAACGATTCCGGTTGCAATCTTTAAGAGACAGTGTCCAGAAATGAGAGAAGTCGTGTAGAGCCGCTCCAGATTGTAAAAAAACGTGAGAAAAAAGGCGGCTTTGGCCTTTCTCACGGTTCTGTGAAGTCTAACTGCAACGATTCCGGTTGCAAATACAATACTTCTATTACCTACGGTAGTCGAGTAAAGAGAGGGGGGGGGGGAGAAAACAGTAAAATCTAGTAAGCCTCGATTCCTTATTTAATGGTAAATATTTAAAATAATCACTTTCAAGAAAAAAATATTGAAAACCTCCTTTATTCAAAAATCTTTTCTTTTTTATGTCATAGCATTAAAATTCTTAAATTATATTTACAGTAAGTAAACTAATATTCACTTATGGCAGAATAGACATATCTGTTTAAAAATGACAATAGAATTTGGTTCGACTAATTTCATTAAAGAATTTTACTCGATAATTTAATAAAGCTAGTTTGTATTCTAAGAAATAAAATTTCTTAAATCTTATTTTCATAAATCTTTATTTAAATGCAAATTGTGAAACGATTTTAATATAATCTTCTGAGAAAAATTAAAATTTAGTAAATCTAATTTATCTACGAGGAATTTACAAAAAAAAAAAAAAAAAAAAAAAAAAAAAAAGTATATGTCTTTGCCTTTAATTAGTTACCGAGCTTGCACATAGTGTAACATTGTGAAAACCTGCTATTTAACTATAATAGGATTTATTTTTCTAAGCTAACTTCAAAACTAATATAATTAAATAATAAAAATCCATTTTTTAAAGACAATGATTAATATAAATTTTATTATAACGTAATCACTAATTCAATGACGCAAGTTTCAATTTTAATTTGAAAGACCTCTGACATTTAATGTCAAAGCAATCTTCTTTGCCTCTTTGTATAAAACTGATTAAAACACTACCTTTTAACGAAAAATCATTTATTTTTCTTTCCAGTAAGAAAATTCTAAAACTTCTTTCATTTTCTGTGTATACACACAAGCCTTTTATACATTTTCCAAATAGTTGAACTTCTAGCGAATGCTTTTAATAAGTATATTTTCCAATCACGTTTCTCACATAAATAGAAATAAATTCTTTACAATATATACGAAAATTTGCAATTTCATTATTCAGCCGTTGATAAAAACAAATTTGCTTAAAGATGGGAAGACAAACGATTTTTTTCTAATTTTATTTTTTTAAAGAATTTTTTTTAAATATTTTTAGTCGTTTTAAAATTGTTAGGATATTTATGAGTTTGAACGACACAGACTCATTATTCAGACACTGATAACAGGACGCGGACAAAATTTTCTGATCTATAATAATAAAATCAGTTTGTCTGTAAATTTGTCAGAATCAAACATTTTTGCGATATCTTCACGTTATTTATTTTATAACATCATTTCTAAGTAGTAGAAACATATACAAATTCGACACTCTGATTTCTTATCTTCAAGTTTTTTTTTTTTTTTTTTTTTTTTTAACGGTTGCTTCACTGACTAATTTTCGTAACCCCAATGTAACACATAAATATATATATATGTTGTATAAAAAAAGACTAGGTCTCTTTTCAAGGATAACATTTATTTAAATTACTAATAACTTGAGTAGTCACAAATAGCAGGAGTCAATTTTTAGCAAATTAACCTATTATTATTATCATCCTTGAAATGAACTCTAGACGCAGATACGTGCTTTTCGAAAGCCTGGAAAGTTTGTTGAGTTTTTTTTTTTTTTTAAATACTTCACTCTTCGACAGTTTTGCATAAACTGCATATCTTATCAATATAGCTGAAGACATGAGAGCTTCTCTATTTGCTGTAATTAAAGAAACGGGTGAAGCCTGACTAGTACATTATAAAATTGTTAAGATATTTTAAGATAGATTCGGTATAATCTTAATTTAAACACATTTATCTATAAGAAACTTAGTATAGTCACTATTTTAAAGTTCTAAATATAGATTTTTTTTTTTTTTTTTAGCATACTGACTACGTTTCATCTTACTCAGTAAAAAATAGTTAAGATGTTTGGATGAAGCTTTCTAAAAGTTAAATATTACTGTGTCCACAATAACACTTGCTTCAGCTAACAAGTGATACTACGTTTTTTTGTCCACTCTAATAAGATTTATTACAACGGTTATTTAAGGAGTTAATTTTTTATTTTATTTTATTTTTATTTTTAATTCTGTAAATAGGTGACATGGATAAAATATTTAAAAATTGAAAAAGTTAACCTTAAAACATCAGTCGTTGGTCTATGAATATATATTTCGTCAGGCCTGATTACCCAAAAGGCTCGGGAAGCACAAGCTTCCCTTCTAAAATTTAAGAGGGGACCCCAAAATGACTAAAAACAGGGTCTTGAATTTTCTGTTTTATTTTTTCATACTGACATTGAATTTTTCTGAGAAAATTCGCCTAAAGCAAGATAAAATACTCACTATTTCGGGAAAAATCTGTTATTTATCCTCAAAAATCTGAATGTTCTTAATTAATAAGTTATACATAATTGTAATGTTGTGTGTAGAGACCACCCAGATATATGAATGAAAAAAAAAACTATAAACACACACTAATTTTTGGTCTGTAGCATTTTTATAGTACAATATGTAACAGGAAAACAAGATTTTCTGAAATGAAAGAGGGCCCCGAAATGATACTGAGCTTCCCCTAGCTTGAAAGCTTATTCGGGCCCTGTATTTGGTTCGGGTAGTTCGGCACTAGGTTAGTTTGAATAGTATTGGTTGGTCTAACGACACGCGTCTTGTTTCTTTCGGTGGCATTTTATTGTACTTTCTGAAATCATTATTTAAAAAATGCTTTAAATGTTAACAAGGATAGGATTTTGGATTGGGATACTCTCTAAAGTCTGCGTATGCAAAAGAATTATCAATTGTTAATGGTCAGAATCGTTGGAAACTGCACTTATAAACGGTTTTCACTGGTTAGTCGTAACATCGCAAATGATCGTTATTGGTT
Organism: Salticus scenicus; assembly: GCA_963930645.1. Lineage (NCBI taxonomy): Eukaryota > Metazoa > Arthropoda > Arachnida > Araneae > Salticidae > Salticus > Salticus scenicus. The sequence goes on along the minus strand of OZ005650.1, from coordinate 300,594,942 downwards.
AAGAAATTAATAAAGAAAACGTGATCCCCCCCCCCCCCCGTTACAAAGTTTATTTCATTTCAGTGAAAAAATGTTTTCTAACAGATCATTTTTATACCCAAAATCAGTGGCGTATGCAAGGGGGAGGTTTGGGGGGTTTAAATCCCCCCTTCCCCTTGACAAAATGTATGATAAGAAAAATTAGGCTGTTTCTTACATTTTTTTTTTTCACATTTCAGGCGGAAAAAATGTATGGCAAGCGTAGAATATTTTTTTCTACGAAGTGGTTTAAAATTATGACTAACTTTTTTTTTCATTACTCTACGATAAACACTCCTGAAAATAACTAAACCACTTCATTTGCGCGGCGCCAAACATGTTTCCCCTGAAAACAATTCTCTGAAAGAATTTCACCTTTACGAGTTCATACTCAAGGACAAGAGGGGTCGACCATATGGGGAAGGGGTGACCATTGAAGTAGTGACCTTGAAGGAGTGACCCAAACAATACCCCAACAGTAGAAAACATTTTAAATAAACTAGCGAAAACTTCTCGTCGATTAGACTTCGCTCTGTAAATAAGAAAATTCAATGAAATATTTTGTGTAACTATGTATTGAATTTTATGTTTTGTGTAGCAGTTTGTACAGGCTCTACGTTATTCGTCGCTAATTAAAGATTTTTTAGTTTGATCTTCTAACTGGTGAGTTTGTTTTACTATTTTTCATTTTCATACTCTTATTTTCGGCATGTAATTATGATATTTTAAAAGATTGTTAAACTTAATTAAAAATAAACTTAATTAAACTTAAATAAACTTAAACATAATTAAAAATTCGGAAGGACGAAGCCCCCCCCCCCCCCCCATTGGAAAAATCCTGGATACGCCACTGCCCAAAATATATAATTAAAAACTTTATGTATACGGAAAAGATGTATATTTTCGCCCCGTCAAGCAAGCAAAGAAAAAATTACGATTCAACACGATGATAACCATCATCATCTCCTTTAATACTTGAAAGTTGTTCCACATCTGTAATTCTCAATAGCAAAATCAATAAGAAACATTTTATTTCCCTCTTTTCACAGGACGTCTTAAAATTTCCCGCTTTTCATATAAATTTCATCAAAAACAGTTTCGAAAACTGTTTTTTTTTTTTTTTTCCCGAGTAAATTATATCGAAAAGTAAAATTTATTGAATTTAGATCAAAATTACTTTGATTTGTAATCCATTTAAAATAAATTTATATGCAGTCTCCTAATAATTTAATTTCCATTCATACCTTTGAGGAAAATATCATTGAGAACTGTCAGTAACTTTTGTAAATTAAATTATTAGAAAAAGAAATTGATTTCTTTTTAAAATTGAGTTTGTTAAGCAGATTAATTTTTCCTTGAATTTCAATTATGTACAAATTGTATTACATGTTGCACACATTCAATTAAGTAAAAGTCCATAATATAATCTAAAGTTTTTGAAAATATTTTAAAAATTTACTTCTTTAGAATCTATTTCTCAAAGATAAATTAATTTTACGTAAGAAAGCAGTGAATTTAATTTTAATTGGTTATTAAACACTTTTAAAATATCGTATTGTTGTAACAATGTCTTTGAATATGCATTAAGTTACTTATTTTGTGTGTTTACGCTTGATAAATAGCATTTATAATCAGAGATTATTTTAAAAATCAGCATAGCATAATATAGAATTAGACATTTTATTATAGCTTAATTTCATTTTCAGTCTTCATTATTAAAAATACTTATCCCTGAATATTCGAATCTGTTGAATGAAAGAAAACCTTTTAGAGAAGAGGTGTAGTAGGGGTAGGGAGGTGGGGGGCGGACCGCTCCGACGGCTTTGGTCTTGAGAGGGCCTCCGAAGAAATTTAGCCTTTGAGTTTATATAATTGATGACGTTTTCGTGTCATTATTTTAACCTGAAACGTTCTCTGCAATTCCGATTTAAATCGTAGGTTCCTGTCAAAAGAGCTTTAATGTAGAAAATGTGACTACAGAGCAAAAACTCAGAGAAAAAAAAAATTATGCAAACCCTAACTAATGCAGTGCAAGCGGGGCCAATGTCCCCCCTTTTTGTTGGTTTTGGCTTCCGAATCAATCTTAAAACTTACTTTAATGTCTTTAACAAATTTCAGTGAGGAATTGCAAGGGAGCTCCAACTAGAGGAGGGGGGGGGAGGCAGTTAGATTTTTCCCCAAGCATCGAGAGTTGTACGTCCGCCATTGGTCTAGAGTGCAAAGACTGGAACATATACACCATTGGCAATATAAACTGTGTAAACATTTACATAAGCAACATGCCTTCAATATACATAGATATTTAATTAACTGCTGTTTTTTTTTTTTTTTTTTTTTTAATAAACATTTTTTTTTCTTTATTATTTGAAATCAAAGTCATAAAATGTGAAATTCTAATTACATAAAATGTGATATGAGGTAAAATATTACGTATCTAGGGATGAATCAGATATCCGGAAAATATCCTATATCCGGTCTATACGGCTAATTTTTCAATATCCGAAATACCGTCGGATATCCAAATCAAAACCACCAGATATCCAGCTAATCTGCCGGGTATCCGACTCTATATTACATACCTTTTTAAATAAAACATTACAAATTCATGACGAATGTACTGCAGAAAATTTCTAAAATTTTGTGTTTTCATCAATGTACTAACTGAATTGTCCGGCGTTTCTCGATAGAATTTAAAATTGAAATATAAAAAAAAAAAGCGAAGTAACATTGTCCACTGTCCAAGAGGGGTGAATTTCCAGAAATTAGTCGTGGTATTTGTATCTAATGTATCTATTTGTATCTATTAAAGCAACAATTTTATGAAAATTGTGTTTTTTCTTTGAAATACAAAGCAATATATTAAAATCATGTTTTTGTCCTTTGCTGCCCTTGAGGGTGAAATCAGAAAATTTCAGAATCTGGTTTTTCGTAATTATAATAATTTAAAACAAGAATCATTTTTCTTTAAAATATGAAAAGATACGTGTAAAAATCGCAATTCTGCCCTCCTTTGATACCTACTTGTATTAAAAACTGAATGTAAATACATTTTTTTAAGTTACCGTAATAATTAAAAATTGAATATTTCATGCATAATTGAAGGGGGGGGGGAGGGGGGTTGATGGAATAAAGAAAAAAACGTACATCCGAATTACAGGACATCGGAATCGGGTTATTTGGTGAAATCCCTATCCGGTACATCTTTAATGACTTACATCTCCTTAGTTAATGACAATGTCAAAAAGCAACAAATCAAATACTTTTACCGTTTAATAATCCAGTCAAAATAGGAGAAATAGAAAAAAAAAAATCGTGTAGTTTTGAATTTTACATACACATAGCCAAGAGGGTCCTGAACAACATACTAAAAGTCCCCACCCATGGTGAGTGAGCGGTGGGTAGGGAGGGCGTTTAAGGGGGGTCCTTTTCAGTTTTTATTAAATATCTTAAAAACTATCGCATTTAGAGACAAAATGTCAATTACAAAATTAATCTACGTAAGATTTCCTACAAAAATGTATATTACATTTTGTTTGTATGATCAATAGTTTAGAAGATATAGGGGGATAAATTAACACATTTTCTTGAAAAATTCTTTTTTGCAATAGTAAACTCAACTAAAGTGTGCAATTAAAAGGGTTCTTGTAAAATATTTTCTAATGTACAAAAAAAATATATACATAGGAAATATGCAAGGCTAATACAGCATGTTTTGTAAGTTTTAAGTACTTTTAAAGCTAGTAGGCGCAAGTGGTGTTTTAGGTAAAAATCCAGATAACGAAGACCCAAAACCGATCAACATTAAAAAAAAAAAAAAATCGTATAGCTTTGAAACTGAGCACAGTGATAAGGTTAAGTGTCCTGTCCTGAACAACATACTAAAAGTCCCCAACAGTGGGGGGAGAGCGGAAGGGGGCAGAGGGCATTTAAAGGAAGCACTTTTCAGTTTTTATTAATATCTTGAAAACCATTGCATTTAGATAAAAAATGTCAATTACAAAATTAATCTACGTAAAATTTCCCATGAAAATGCCTATTACATTTGTTAGTATGATCAATAGTTAAGGAAATACAGTGAAACTTGAATAATTCGAAATTTCGGATAATTCGAATTTTTTACACGGTCCCTTGAATTTTGTATTAAAATAATGTTAAAAAATCGTGGCTAATTCGAATTCTATTTTAGATAATTAAAATTTTTCATACGATTACCTTTAAAATATTACAATAAAATTTGTTCCCAAGATTTTACTCATCTGAAGTGCATTATCAATTTTTATAGTCTTTCAAAAGAAGGATAAGGAAATATAATAGAAGCTCCTAGCTAGTGCATCAGAATATATGGTGCATATGTAATGAACTTCGAGGTTTTTGTGAATTGAAAGTCATGTGTAATGTAGAAGATTCTATTTTTGTATCAGGTCATATGCTATGGCACAAAGATTCTGCTTAAAAAAGAAATAAAAAATATTTGACTATTTTTTAAAAAGTGTTGAATAATTAAGCTCGTAAAAAATATTTATTTAATTGGGGGGGGGGGGTGAAAGGGGTAATGTAGCGGTATTCTTAGATATAAAGTTTATGTGTTAAATCTCTGATCGTAGAGTTTTAATTTTTTTTATTTATCACTTTTTGTGACAAAATAGTATATGTAATTCGAATTTTTGGATATCTCGAATTTTTTTCTGGTCCCTTCAACTTCGAATTATCCAAGTTCTGTTGTATAAAAGTTAATTTGTATCTTACGGATATCTCACAGAAAAGTGGAGTTTTTCGATTTGTATATTTTGACTTGCACTCTTTAAACTTGGCGCATTGCGCGCGCACACGCACATATAGATATTTATTTGTATGAGTAGAAAATATTTAACCCGAACCCCTTTAATTACGAACTATAGTTTATGTTACTATTGTAAATAACATAAAAAAAAAAAACAGAATAGATTAGCCTATAAAAGGAGTAGTTATGATTTCAAAGACTGATTTTATATGACAATTTTTCATTTTTATATATTGACATAGTTTTAGGATGTTTCATTTGCAGTGTTCTAAATTTCTGAAAAATAATTCTTTTTAATAATAAAAAAGTTTTTTTTATGAATCAAAAAGCATTTCTCTTGCACTGCCTTAAATGATTCCCCAGAAAAAAAAAAAAAAAAAAAAAAAAAGTTAAAATGAAATGACTACAAGTATAAAGACAAACGAAGGCTTCAAATTTATAACATCCCTCATTTAAGTCAGGGATTAAAAAGCAATTTTACCTAAACAACAACTTGTGCCTACTAACCTTAAAATTATTTTAAATGTACACAACATGCGGTATTATCCTTACATATGCCCTATGCATATATTTTTTTTTTGTGCATTAGAAAATATTTAACCAGAACCCTTTTAATTACACATTTTAGTTGATTTTACTGTTGCAAAAAAGAATTTTTCAAGAAAATGTGTTATTTCGTTCCCCTATATCTTCTAAATTATTGATCATTCAAACAAAATGTAATATGCATTTTTGTAGGAAATTTCACGTACATTAATTTTGTAATTGACATTTTTTCTCTAAATGCGATAGTTTTCAATATACGTAATAAAAGCTGAAATGTGCCCCCTGCCCCCGCTCACCCCCCCATGGTTGGGGACTTTTAGTATGTTGTTCGGGACACTTAACTTTATAACTGTGCTCAATTTCAAAGCTACACGATTTTTTTTTTTTTTATGTTGATCGGTTTTGGATCTTCGTTATCTGGATTTTAACTTAAACCACCACTTGCGCCTACTAACGTTAAAATTATTTAAAATGTACAAAACATGCTGTATTATCCTTACATATTCCCTATGCATACATTTGTTTTGTACATTAGAAAATATTTGACCAGAAACCATTCAATTACACCCTTTAGTTGATTTTACTATTGCAAAAAAGAATTTTTCAAGAAAATGTGTTATTTCGTTCCCCTATATCTTCTAAACTATGGATCATACAAATAAAATGTTTGTATACATGTTTGTAGGAAATTTCACGTAGATTAATTTTGTAATTGACATTCTTTCTTTTATGCAATAGCTTTCGAGATACTTAATAAGCTGAAATATGCCCCCTTTAAATGTCCCCCAGCCCCCCGGTCACCCCCATGGTTGGGGACTTTTAGTATGAGGTTCAGGACACTTAACTTTATAACTATGCTCAATTTCAAAGTTACACGATTTTTTTTTTTTAATGTTGATCAGTTTTGGGTCTTCGTTATCTGAATTTTTACTCAAACCGCCACTTGCGCCTACTAGCCTTAAAATTATTTAAAACTTACACAAAAATGCTGTATTATCCTTGCATATTCCCTATGTATATATTTGTTTTGTACATTAGAAAATATTTGATAAGAACCCTTTTAATTGCACACTGATTGATTTTACTATTCACATTTAATTTTACTGTTGCAAAAAATAATTTTTCAAGAAAATGTGTTATTTCATCCCCCTATATCTTCTAAACTATTGACCATACAAACAAAATGTAGCATACATTTTTGTAGGAAATTTTACGTAGATTAATTTTGTAATTAACATTTTTTGTCTCTAAATGCGATAGTTTTTAAGATATTTAATAAGAACTGAAAAATCCCCCCCCCCTGCTCCCCCGCTCACCCACCACGTGCGGGGACTTTTAGTATGTTGTTCAGGACCCTCTCGGCTATAAGTATGCAAAATTTCCAAACTACACTTTTTTTTTTTTTTTTCTATTCGTCAAATTTTGGCCTTCGTTGCCTGGACTATAAAACAGATTATACACTAATATTATGAAAAGCACCACAGAACTGGCGTTTAAAAGTAATAAGTACAAAATTTTTAATAAATTCAAAGTTTTGTACTTATTACTTTAAATATAATTGCACTTAGATCCCCCACCCCCACCCCATCAAAATCTACTTTTTTTTAAATGCTAATTTAAGTCATTCACCATTACAGATGCTAAAGTGTTAACCTTTAGACAAACAAAAAAAAAAAAAAAAAATCGAACACATCGATTATAACAAAATGCAATGCTAATTCAAATAATGATTAAAATTTTTTAATAGCGATATTTGAAGTACACTGATATATTCAACTAGACTACTATCACGAAAAACGCTAGTTAAGTAAATTACACAAAATATGAGGTGAAATTAAGCTTAAAATCTACTTTAATGAATGATAATGCCATAAGCAATTTTTAGACGTAAGAAAAAAAACAAAAGTTTGGGGGGGGGGACGCCTGTATAAATAAAGCAAAGAATTTCTCAGCGAAACACATACTGATGAATTTTTTAAAAGGATACTGCATAGATGTTATACTTTTTAAAAGAGCTCTAAAAACTGTTCATTTTTTCAGGGGACACTATACACATCAAGTTATTAGATTTAAAAATATTACGTTGCAAAGTTTCACAACGCGATATCATTCAATTGTTTTTATCTTAAAATAAGAGTCTAATATTAAACAAAAAAACAGTCTAATATTAAAGAATAATGAAAAACTATTTAAAAATTATCAGTTTTGAAGTTCTAAGAGCTGCAATTTTTAAATTACAGCGTACTTATTTCCCATACACAATTTATTAAATTTGTAAACAATTGTTGATTCATTCTTGAGAATCCTTCGCATAGGACCATAGAGCATTGTTGTAAAACGGAACGTAACAAATATTTAATTTAATTTGTAATATGTTATTTTGACTTTTTGACCTTTGAAGGAATTTTTAATTATGTTACAAAGCACAAAATGTGATATAAAAAATAGTGATCCAACTCTTTTGAAAATTCATTTAAATTTAGTGACCAGCGAAGCGGGCGTAGCCTGCTAGTAAATAAACATGTAGTTAACCCCGCCCCCCCCCCCCAAAAAAAAAAAAAAAAAACTAACCCGTTTGTTAGCAGGATGCGTAAAAAAACTATTATTTTTTTCCCCCCTGGAAGTTGACGTTTTTATTTATGTTCCAAATTAGTTTGCAAAGAACTTTTTATTCGTCAGTGAAAATAATCAAATAACGCACGCTAAAATTATTAAAATGACTGCATTACGTTTTCTCCATTTTGGTAGCTTACAAGCGTTGGCATTATAAACATACAAATCATTGTATTTGTTCACATTAGCTTTTAAATCGGCGAAATAATTTTTATAATACCGTATAATAAAAAAATATATTGTTGCGTACTTGGGGTTCGTAAGTTGTCCGAGAATGAAAGGCGAAACTTGAAAAAGCTCAGTAGTTTATTTACAGAAAATTCCAGAAGAATACAGGCCTATAAACTAGGCATCAACTTCAATTCCACCAATAAACACAGCTTAATTAAATAATAGCTGTCAACAGCAAATCCACAGTACAAACTGTATAGCTTTAACAAATATAGCAATGCAACTGTATTTTCAAAGAGGCTTGGCTTAGAGCTCTTTCAATAGCAATGCAAGAATTGGCGGAAACTATCTGAGACACTGACTGCCTTGGAGTAAAACAGCTCCTTAAATACCCACGTAGAAAATTGTAGAAACTGTAGAAAAATCCAGAAAGTGGTCAACCAATAGGATTTCAGCTTCCATATTTGGTATATCGATAATAAGGATTTTCTAACCAAAAGTCGCCAAAAAAAGTCGTCAAGGGCAAAAAGTCCCTAAATCAAGTCGCTAAGTCATTACCTGCCTTATTGGAGCAGCTTTTTAATGTGTTTTAAAGGGAAATTTATGCTATTTTAACGCTAAAACAAACTAGAAATTCAGAAAATTAACATTTTATCAACTTACTAAGTCTCTTTGAAAGAATTTCTACAAAAATAAACAGAATTATTTACAATTTTGTAACAACATGAAGTTGATGGAATTTTTTTTCAAAAAATTTGTTGCATTTTTTGAATAATGAGCTGTGGCTAAATCGGGATAAAATAATGTAAGCATATCGTGTTTAAAAAAAAAAAAAGAAAAAAATACAGCAAACGCTCCCTGAGGCATTCATTTACATGAATTTCTTGATCAATTGTACCTTCCATTACAAAGAGATTTCCTTGGACTCTGTCTGTGTGTAGAGCACCGAGAACAACAATCGATTTTTAACTAACTTCCCGACTAGCTTAGACATTTGAAACTTTCAGAACAGCTCAGAACACGGTGACAATGCATTTTTTTAAATACTTTTAACCAATTGTTTCGGATCCCCGCTGCCTTCGGTAGCATTTATATGATTCAACAGAAAATTTAACTTTCCCGACTATCTAGACTTTCGAAACTTTTAGAATAGCTCAAAACACGATAACAATGCATTTTTTAAATACTTTTAGCCAATTGTTTCGGGTCCCCGCTGCCTTCGGTAGCGTTTATATGATTCAAAAATCATATAACTACCCGACTAATCTAGACATTTGAAACTTTAAGAATAGCTCAGAACACGGTAACAATGCATTTTTTTTTTTAATACTTTTAGCCAATTACGGGGAGTGATCAGAAAAAAAGGTTACAAGTCGAATAAAGAAATATTTATTAACAATAGACAGAAAATAGAAAAGAGAATTAAGAGGCATTTGTGCCTATCGCTTTTCGGCATAATCACCAAGTCTATTTAGGCATTTATCAGAACGCAGAAACAACTTGTTTAACCCGTCTTGGTAGAAATCAGGTCCCTGTCGATTGAGCTAGGTCTCGGCGGATGTTTTCACAGCACTGTCTGATAAGAACTGTGTGCCGGATAACTGCTCCTTCAGCCTCGGAAACAGGAAATAGTCACTGGGTGCCAAATATGGGCTGTATGGGGGTGACTCCAGATTTCCCAGCTGAACCGTCGAAACAATTCCTGCGTTGCTTGAGCAGTATGGGGCCTAGCATTGTCATGCAAGAGGATGACACCTTCACTCAATATGCCCGGCCGTTTGCGTCAGATGCTTCGCGGACACATTCTTTGCCCATAAAAATCGAATCACGGCTCGCACTTCCAGACGAGACCAATTTTTTAAGTCTTGCCATTTCAATCGTCCTGAACCGTCCGAGAACTTTCACTGCCTACTCGCACACCAGCTGTATGACAAGTAGCACCATCTGTCTCCACTCTGGGGAAACAAAAGTTCTCCACAATATGTAGTTTTCAAATGCTGCAGCTTGTAACCTTTTTTTCTGATCACCCCTCGTATTTCGGGTCCCCGCTGCCTTCGGTAGCGTTTATATGACTCAACACTTATATAAACGCCAATCGATAGAAACGTATTCCTGTAAAGCTAGGACTGACACCACTTTCTTCTTTTTCATTTAAATGCATTTAGGTTTGGGTGTAATACTAAACTCGACTGTGCTATCACACCACAACCAAATAACTAACTGAGAGTTAAGGTGCGGTAACACACACCGCAGTGATCTCAAGCCATAACAAACAAGGACGTCTAATTAAGAAACGCGAAAATGTTTTCACCAAAAACGTTCTGTATAAGGAAATTTTCAGCTAAACTTTTGTTTGAACAAATTTGATTGAATAAAGTCTTTATTAGTTCTTTGTACTATAAAAAATTGGTCTGAAATCTTCATTTATTTCTGTTCGGAGAACTTTTTAGAGATAAGATCTACACTACCATCATTGTTTTCATGAATTTAAAAATGGTTTCGTTAAGAAACTTTGATCAGGCAACTTTGAACAGCATCAGGCCGAGTTTTGTACATTTCGAGTTTGATTTTGAAATTTTTCCCGCATTCAGAATTCGGTTCGTTAACACCTTTTTCTAGTTTGGTATATTTCATTGTGCTTAAACTATAAAATTCTACAAAATAATAATAGTAATAATAAACTTTACTTACATTATTTTGGGGTGTAAACTACATTTATCTCTTTCTAATAGAGAATTAAAGTCACCTACAAAGAAAGTATTAAAAATTGTCAATATAGAGTACCTTACATTATTGCTATATAACAATAATATATATATATATTTATTTATTTATTTACAGCGAGAAAAAGTATTGTTCAATGATAAATTTAATGCGCAAATAAAATGGGGGGGAAAGATGAACAAAACATCATTAATACAGCGATTATAATTACAGTGAAAATAAATACAAATCAGGCTCAAAATCATTCCAGTTTGTTAAATTCAAGAAGTATTCAAACGATAATCCTCCAAAACATACGACTTGAGTATGTGCGCAGTAATTTGCTTATCAGAAAAAAAAGGTGATAATATTTTTAAATTGCGATTAAAGAATAAAAAAAATTCCAGAAGTGTTTGTTTTTTCCCTCCTGCAACAGCATAATTCTTTCCTTCCTTTTTTTTTTTTTTTTTTTCGGGTGGTTAGAATGATTTACTTCACAAATCAATCCACATAATTCGAGTAAAAGTATCCACTTTTAAAGCACACATTTCTCACAATGGTGTCCAATATACAAAAACTAAATTAGTCGAATTTTCAAGAAAAGGTACCACTGTTTATTAAAATAAAGATTTTTTTTTTTCTTTTGTTGTTTGGCAAGTACAAAAAAAGATTAGAGGAATTGCATACTGAATCATCATTAGCGATAAATAGTCTGAACCAGCGTCTAAAACTTTAGGACAATTTCGAAACATTGTTCGGTAACATTAAGTTGGGTGGTTGGGTTTTACAGCACACTAGTGCTGCGCTATCGGCAATTGGTGACGGTCTGGGACACTTTTCTAAGGATGGTCCGAAGACATGCCACCACAATTTAGATCTTTCACGGAGGGGATGATTAACCAGCTTCGGTAACCCCCAGAGGTGTAACTTGTCTAGGAACGTGGAAGACATTGCGGGTGATTGCGGCCACAACAGATTTTACATGCATCAGCCACTGTTATACTCTATTTCCTTTACGCAGTCGCCTCAAGGCCACGCTCAGATGAACAGTGATTTCACTTTCCCCGTCCGTTGCTAGGTTACTGAAGAAACACGATATCTCACTGGATGGAATTGAGCACGTGATCTCCCTCTTTGAATTCTGTGGCCTTGAAGTGCCTCTGATGAGGAAATGGACTATAGTGCACTCGACGGTCTTCAGCTGGCTCGAGTATGGAACCCGCAATCTTCCAAATGCGAGCTCGTCGCTCTACCGATTGAGGCTACCGCGACCCTCCACAACATTCAGAATCATGTAGACTGGAATGCAAATTAATTGGAAATTTTACAATAAGTTGAATAGGCATTGCCATTTTTCTGAATTTTTGTCTATGAGCGATACAAAATTAATAGGCAATTTATTATCGGTATTTACTTTCATTTTTGCCTTCGGTAAATAACATTTCTTTTTCTAATAATATCTTTCAGCAGAATTTGTTTTTCTGTTTTCTAGTGTTTTAAAGTCAATTGGTTTAAATATATATATAATATATATAGGGTAAGTGCACTAGTGATTGACACTTCTAGAGCAATCTCTGATGTTTTTAATGTTCTAGTCATCAGAAAATATTTTTAGAAATCTTAAGTTAGTACATATGGGTATGAAAGACATTCAGAACCACATATAGGGTCAGGTGGGGTAAAATAGGTCAAAAAACAGCATATTTTACATATGCACTTAAACAGCAGAAAATGTATTGGTTCTATCTGTTAAAAAATTGCACAAAATATGCAAATGAATATTCCTTATGACATTTTAAGAGAAATATCTCTGAAAAAAAAACAAAAAATTTTTACTGAAAAATAAATTTTAAAATATGCTGTTTGTGACTTATTTTACCCCATGGGTTGGGTAAAATAAGTCATCCTTTAAAACTGTTTTTAAATTTTAATACAATTTATCATACAAATAAAATTACAAATACATATTCCCTTTTTATTTTTGATAAAAACTTGATTTTGTGTTCTTTCAAGTAAAAAATTGTCTCTATGGTCCATCATTAGTTCGGGAAGAACATTTAGAATTTATGATGCATCTACATCAGAAATATCTTTCTCTGGAAAATCCAATAGGAACTTCCATTTCCACTTTTTTTTATCCTTTCAAATTTTTCAGAATATTCATGATTGTGTGAAGGAAAGATGAAATATTTTCTTTGATCTTTTCCCCGGAAATTCTACTTTAACAAATTTTCCAACTTTTACAAATTGATTAGTATTAATGCTGTCCAAATTTTCTTTTTGAGAAAGACTTGGTTTTTTGTTTCTTTTACAGTTATTGTTTCTGTGATTTTAGCATCTCTGTTGATTTGTTCGTCATACAATCAATTGAAAAATAAGTTGGTTGTTAAAATTACTCCTGTTTTCTGCTGCGTATGGGTTCTTTTTCTGTGTGCATTTTTCAAAGCTTCTTTATAAGACAATGTTTGATTGGGTGATAAAGTTTTTATAATAGCAGATTTTATGTACTTAAAAAAGGAGAATATATAAATAGTATCCTGATCCATGACTATTGAAGTCGCACTAGAATTAATTTGTCAAATTGGTGATTGATGATCTTCTAGATTCATCCACTCTTGCATTTGAAGTTGATGCTAAACTGCAGAGTTTCACTCAGACAGTTTCAGGAGAATGTTGTGTCCTTGCCTGCCCTTTGTATGAAAATTTGGCACCTTTCTTAAATAAGCTGGTATTAAACAACTTTTTGAATTACACATACTACCTACAAACTGAATGTTTTGATTCAGCTTTAATATGTATTCCTTTTTTCTCTTAACATTAAATTATTTTATATCTATGTGTATGAAGTAGCTCCAAAACAATCTGTAGCTTAATTTTAAACTAATATATTAGAAGAATACATATGGAGTTATTCAAAACACAAAAAATGTAATTAGTTACTTTATGTTTGCTAAGTCTAACATGATTCAATACCTGACCTATTTTACCCCATATGTGTTTTTTTACTCCAAAATATTAATATTTTATTTTTTCTCACGAAAGTTTAGGAAATTCATCTTAAAAATGTGCTTTTTGGAATATGATAAGAAAATACTGTAAAATTTGCCTTTGAATTAGTTCAAAACCAAAAGTTTTTCTTAGCAACAACATTCAAGTTACTAATACGAAACACAAATAATTACTGGCTGTAACTAAAAAGTATCAGTTGCAGTTAATTTTGCATACAAAATGAAGACTAATATAAATAATATATAAAACTAGAAAAATTGCAATTAAAAAAATGTTTGGATGTTCTTTTAAAGAGTTTTTTTTAAATTGACTTATTTTACCCCACATGACCCTATGTTAAAATATATACATTTGATAATTATTTTTTTTTATGATTTTTTATTTGACACCCACTCAATGTTCCAGTAATTGACACTGCCAGTTTTTCATTTTACCAATAATTGGCCCCCTATGTTTCAGTGTTTGATACTGCTAGTTATTCATTTTACCAGATATTAGCACCCTATGCTCCATTGTTTGACATAAAATGTAAAAATTCTTATATGCAAAATATATTATTTTATTATTTTACTTATTTATTAATTATTTTTGGATAGACGTCAGTTACTGGAGCATGCCAATCACAGGAGCACCTGCCCTATATATATTATTGCATTATACCTAGAAGAAAATGTACAGAGAAGATGTGAGGAAATTAAAGTTAAAAAAAAAAAAAGACTCCTAAACAACGAGAGTTTGAAGAAAAATATTCATTAGTTAAAGGATTAACTGCATTGGACGTAACTCCAACAACCCTCCCCTTAAAACAGCCTATTTTAAAATATCAACAACTTTGCCCGCTTTCTTCACTTTCTCTTACCCATAGGGTCGAAAAAGTATTGTTTTAAGGTCAAATTTTCGAACGTTAGTTTTTGTTATATTTACATGTTCTGAGGTCCCCTGAATACAAAATCATGTTTTTAGCGAATGGTCTGTGTGTCTGTTATCAGCATATCTCAAGAACAAATAGTAACAGAAATTCCAAACACGGTATTCTAAATGTGTATCATATAGGGATTCTACACTAAGCTTTTCGTTGAAATGAAGCAAAGGTTCGTGTACAGGGACACTCAAAAGTATTCAAATTCATTACGTCTATGGCAAAAATTGCAGGTAAGTAGAGTTTAACATCTATAGACTGCACTAAACCAAATGAAACGAATATATATTTTTTGTAATAGAGATAGTCAACTGGGAAAAAAAATTGTGTATGTAGGAGCCTCGCCTCCCCCCTGGGACGGGGGGGGGGGAGTTTCCCCTCGAGGGGAGTAAATTTTGATGATGGGTATCTCTCAAAAGAGCTCGCCAATACCTTTAAAACGAATGATTGAACCATCGATCCGCGATAATTTAAAATAAAGTTATGGTTTTTTTTAACTTTTAACAAAACAAAAAAAAATAATTAAAAGTAATATTGAGTATAAATTCAACCTTTTTTTTTTTTTTTTTTTAAGTGTTATACTACTTCTCTAATATGGAAATCGTCTGCATTATCATAAAAGATAATTTGTTTAAATAATAATTTTAATAAACTATTTTTTTAAAAACAGAATTATTTTTTAATAACCGAATTAAATTCTATATAAATGTAGGTGCATTAATGAAACGGGGGGTTGAGGGGGGCGGTAGCACCCCCTCACACAGAACTAATTATCACGTAAAACTCTACCGAAGCCTAATTTGAATTGTTTAACATAGGTTTACATAACAGTACTCGTTATCTTACCTCTTAATCTCCAACCTGTATTTATAGTGTTAAATTTCAGGGTAAGAGAAAGTCGTGTGAGTGACACACCAGATTACTTTTCTCTTAACGATTTGTAAGACTTCTTTGACAATAAGCAAAATACTTCACTTATTCAAAATTATTTTAATGCATTTACAAAACAGTTTATATTAAAAATGCAATTTATTTCGAATTTGAAATACTTTGACAAACATAAGATTAGCATTGTATTCAAATCCATATTTCTATGAGGCTATAAATAAAAATAACGCGTTCAAGGATGAATATAAATTGCCTTTTTATTTAAAACTAATCGGGAAATATTTCTAAATTTTTATATCCACAGTCAACCGTAGCTTATTTTGCATTTAATGTAAGTCATCTTATATAATAGTTCATCCTGAGTGAGTAAGTGGGTGATTCATCATCGCCGAGACCAAACCCCTGAACCCAGAAACATGAAATTTTGTGACAATGTTCCTTCTATGACATAGGCATCCACTAAAAAGCGATTTTACAAAATTCGCCCACCAAGGCAGAGGGAGGGGGCAAAACGTGATTTCACAAAATCCTTCATATCTCAAACAAAAACAAAAAAAAAAAAAACAGATATCCGTAAAATTTTTGCTTTAAAATATAGCTAACAGAAATGTCTAAAAACCAATTTCTGGAATTTTAGAAATTCGGTCCCCAAAGGGGGGGGAGGGGGGCAATCGTGATTTCACATGCGTAAAACGCGATTTCACATAATCCTATATATATATTTCAAGCAAAATAAACAGATATACGTGAAGTTTTTGCTCTAAAATATAGCTAATACAAATATCTAAATACCAATTTCTGAAATTTTAGAAATTCAGCCCCCAAGTGGGGCAGTAAGGGGGGGGGGACTATGGGGCAAAAACAAATAGAAATACAGTTATTCCGTTCAAAATTGGTACAGATAGGTTTTAAAGGCCTGCAAGTCGAATGGGGATATTTTCGAAAATGTAAAGTTATTAGAAGGTTCGGGAGGGGGGGGGGCGGAGGAGCAAAAAAAAGAGTTACATCATTAAAAATTGATACATAGAGGTTTTCGATATCTACAAATCGATTACGGATATTTTCGAATTTGTAAAATTATTAGGAGGGGCGGGAAGGGGGTGGCAGAGGGGAAAAAATAAAAATAGAGTTAGATCATTCAAAACTGGTGCATGGAGGTTTTTTATGCCTATAAATCGATTGCGGATATTTTCGAATTCGTAAAATTATTAGGATAGACGGGAGGGTGGGCGAAGGGGGGAAAATAATACAAATAAAAGTTAGAGCGTTGAAAATTAGTATTATTAAGTTTTAAGGCCCGATAAATCGATTGAGGATATTCTCGAAAATATAGAGTTATTAAGAGGGCCGGGAACGGTGGGCGCAAGAACAATTGCTCCGTGTGCGCAGGTATACGCTGGCGCAGGCAGTGGGGGGTCCGAACCGATTATCCCACCGATCAGAGAAGAATTTTTTTTATATTTTATATTTTTTTCCTTCGATAATGTAGTGAGTGTCGTACATAAATGAGCACGCGCAGCGCACAATGGCCTGCGCTGCCGAAGTCAGTGGGAACCCAGTGTGACATTTTCCTGATCAGATTTTTTTTTCCCCACATGATAAAAATTAATGCAATTTTGAGAATTCATTAATTATAGTGATTCATTTAAAAAGAGGGACCAGCGAAGCGGGCGTAGCCTGCTAGTATTACACATAATCATTTGAAGATTTATAAGCAGAAAGATTGTCTAACAAGTACATCTGTCATGTGTGAAAATGATAAAACTGTTCTAATTCAGTCAGATTTTAAAGATATTTAAATGCACTATTAATAATTGATCATAAAAGTTTGTTTATAAATCATCCCATCCCATAAATAACTCAAAAAGCATTAGTTTTTTGTGTCGACTTGAAAGAATGCTTATGCAAATTGTACTAAAGAAATAGCAAAACATGAAAAAAAAAATCTGTTTTTTTTTTTGTTTTTTTTTAAGCCCTTAGAAGAAATACCTCTTCAAAGCTTCCTAAAAGTTGTATTTATCAAATTTATGCAGATCAGATGCATTATGAACGTTATTTATTTATTTATTATTATTTAGCTACTCCTATAGTTCTGAATCCCTACCTCTTCTTAAAAAAAAAAAAAAAAAAAGAATGAGGGGGAGGGATATTTATTTTATTTTTACGCTCGGGCTCTTTTGTCAATCCTGTTTTTATGTGTTCGGTTGGGTAAAATCAAACCAAATTTATATTTAAGCTACAGGAAATAGAACGGTTCTAATTACTGAAGGGTTCTTCATAAGAATTTAAAAAAAAAAAAAAAAAAAAAAAAAAAAAAAAACGAATCTTACAACATACTTAGTTTTAATTAAAAGCATATACTAAAAATGCACTTGCAGCAATATCCAACTGAATAACATATCTGAATAATTCCATGTGGCCTTGTAAAACAAACATTAATGATTTGATAATCGTACCACATTCTATAAAAAACATGATTTCGTGTATACAGACAATATTTGTTAACTAAATTATGCTTTGTACAAGTACAAAAATATTAAAAACATACAAAATTTTCATTTTTCAAATTACATATGTACATTAAGAAAAATAAATCATTCCTATTAATTTAATAAAATATCAAATGTTTATTTCTTGCGTTATGTATTTAAATTTGATTTCTACATTTAGAAAGGAGTGCTAATACCAGAATCAGTTTTCATGTATTTATCGTGTGCTCGTTGAATTCAAAATTTATTTTCAAGAACTATTTGATTATGCATGTAAGACGATCCGAAAGCAATCAAAATGAATGCTGAGAGTGAAATCGTTTCTCCCAATAATATATATACATATATTCGAGCACGAAATGCAGTTGTTTCAAATTTCAATATAATTTCATTTCCATACAGAGAATTTTATTTAAATTTTAAAAAGATATTTGGAGCAGTTCCTTGTTTTAAAATCGATTTTATACAGTGCGTTGCATGAATATAAACGCACCTTAGCTTTAAGAATTAGAATGGTATAGAAGTGTAATAAAGAAATATGAATAGGTGACACTTGAGCCAAACTCTATGTGTATGATTCAAGAAATGAAAATACGAGTCAAAACAAAGAAAGACCAATATGATTTTATAGAAAATAACGTTATTGAATTTATGACAAAAATACATGTTGCGTGAATTTAAACGCACATGTAAAAAATAAATAACTGAGTAACAAATACTGTATCTAATACTTTGTTAAGCCACCATGGGCTTCTAGACATGGGCTTCTAGCTTTTCTTGGCATTGACTGATATAATGGCATGAGGCCATCCAAGCTGATTGTCTTCTAAGCTAATAGAATGGCCGATTTTAGTTCATCTTTCGTGTTAAGCTGCCTTCCGTTTACGTAAATACGGCGAACCAGAATACCCCATACGTTCTCCATTATGTTTAAATCGGGGCTTTTTAAGGGCCAATCCATAACTTTAATTTTATTGTCACGGATTCATTTTTTCACGATATGTGCTATATGTACAGATGCACAAACTTGCTGAGAAATATAATTTGTTCCAGCTTTCTTGACTGCTTGACAGCGGACGTTCCTTGTGAGCATATGGACATAATCTACAGAGATCATAGTGTTCTCCACAAACTCTAATTCGAAAGTCCCTTTAAAACCTATGACTGCCCACACTATGACAGACCCACCTCCAGATTGACGTTTTGAACAGTACATTTCTTTGGTTATCAAATCGTGCCAGTAGCTATGAAATCCGTTCGGGTCATCGAGATTAAACTTTTTTTCATCTGAGAAGATGACTTTTTCCCATTTTAATCGATCTAGAATCCATTTTCTTCCCCATTCCAACTGCATATCTTTGTGCTTTTGAGTGAGGGGTGCTTTCGCCTTCATTTCTCAAATTTAATTAATGCTGCAGATTTGATGGCTCTCAATATGGTTGTCCGATGAACACCCAGCTTGTATTGAGCCTTTAACTTCGCACAGGAAATATTCTTTGCAGCGTTGCATATTCGACGTTTGTCATAAGTGGCGAGATTTCCTGTTCGCTTCTTAACGCTATTTTCCCATAATTTGCTCTTTTCTGTATATAATTTCGCACAACACTCTCACTTCTTCCGATTCGGTGCCCAGTTTCCCGATTGCTAAAGCCTTTACCTCGCATAAAGTCGATTTTTATCCTCTCGTCTACTGTCAAAGTTTCCCTCTTGCCATCCTGAACAAACTTCGTAAATTTTGCACTCAAGCATTAAAACTGATTTTAGAGAATTTTAGCAACACGACTATATGTGTTTTAATTTAATTCTGGTGGCTCTGTTAAATTTTAAACGCAAAATACAGAGTGCGTTTAATTTCGCGCAACAAATGAAAAACAGTGAAAAATAAGTAAATGCTTAAAACTCATTTACATAAGTTTGCATGAGCCTAAATATACGTGCTCAAAGCACCTTATTCAGTTGTTAATCATATGCAATAACTGTAAGTCACATTACTTCTTTTAAATTTTAAAAATTTCTATTTCTGGTTATTGGAAAAGGTGCGTTTATATTCATGCAACGCACTGTATATGTTAGTAATATTTTGAAAATAACACCCAGCCCTGTATGAAATTAAAGTGTCTGAGCACATAATCAAAAATAATAAAATGTATCTGCAAGCTCGCAGATATTGATCTATAAAGTAGAAATCATTAAATATTAAGATAAGGATTTTGTATAAATTTTTTATATTGCTGCAATACAAAAAATAAAATTAATTCTTCATAGCTAGACTTAGATAAAATGAAAATTTTCTGTGAACAGAAAATATCAATTAAAACACTGCAATAAAGGCGCAATAAATAAAAGATTAAATAACTTTCTAAACCACAAATATACAAAATAAAGCATAAAATATTTAAAAACAAAGGCATATATGTCTTCATTTCTATGTCATATTTTATATATTTTGTCAGTTTTAAAAAAGTATTTTAACTTTTTTTACACATAAAATACATAAAATTTTAAACACATAAAATATTTAAAAACAAAGGCATATATGTCTTCATTTCTATGTCATATTTTATATATTTTGTCAGTTTTAAAAAAGTATTTTAACTTTTTTTCCCCCCTCATGAGTAATGTAATGCTAAAAAAATCTCTTCAGAGAAGTAAAACTTTCTGCGAACGGTGTTCGCACGTTCATGTATATATCATGCATGTCTGTTCATAGCTTAGCATTATTTTAAGCACTCGTGAAAGGAATTGTGGAATTATATTAAATTTATTGACTGATTTTGATATTGGTTATAAAAAACTTGAATTTCTTGCGTGAGAAAGTAGTTCGTAAAGAAACAGGGAGGTCAATGAATGCACATTATTCTGCGTAATTTTTCAAATCTGTACAACAAAACTGTAATTACAATGCATATTTCCAGAAAACAGTTCAATAATACTGCTAATTCTTCGAATATTCTGAAAACGATCCAATGAAGCTGTCACTCGCGCCGCAAAAGTCACTATTCGACGAACGTTCTGGAATAAACCAAGAAAATAATCACTTGTTCATTAGGAGTAAAGCAAATAACGTCAAACACTCCAGAACAGAAATCTTCGCTAGCTCACGAACAAAGTTTAGTCGCTTAGAGCGCAATCTGCAAAGTGTAATCGCTCAGAATAGGTCTCTGAATCGCAGTGACTGCGCACTCTCTCGCAAAAGTCAACTCACTCCTATTTATACCCTTTGGTGATAAAGCTTGGGGGAATTTATATCGAGAATACTATGGGAGGTTCTAGACCTCGGCTGCTATGCGTCGAAGAACTTCGAAACTTCGGGAACCTCAAACTACTATTTTTCGCCACATTTGGTCGCCAAGCTGCCAAATTCATCGCCAAGTTTGTCATCAAGGCTGACCTCACTGGAAGTGAATAAACTGCCGCTTTATTTTCACTTTGCCTGTAAAACTACTTCACTGCAACAGAACAACTGATGCAAAGGAAAAGATTTAATCCGTTGTAAAAAAAAATGTCTAATTGTCTAGTGTTATGACCGCATCTTATGTATGGTGGATACTTGCGTTTGATGATATTTCTTTCATTTTTTGACAAAGACTAAAATGTTTTTGAAAAAAACTAAAAATACTTGAGCACGTTGTGCGCTTGTGCGTCTGTTTATTCTGCTCTGACAATACCATAGAAAAAGAAAGTGCTTAGCGAATTCATCTTTATTTTCTTAATGGATTTTAAATACCTTTTAAAAGATCATAGTATGTGCAAAAAACGACTTTATTTCAACTGATCAGATTCCTTAGTTCTTATTAAAATAGAAAAAAATGTGTGATGTTTAAGGCTTTTTAGTTTTTGAAAAGTCATAAAATTAACATTCAAGGTTATTCTCTAATCTTAAAAGAAAAGAAAAAAGAAAACCGCTGCATTTTAGGTTAATTTCTTTTAAGAATCGACCTATCGCAATCCACTTCATTTATTTATTTTTTTGTTTCTACCTATCTATCTATATATATACATATATAAAATGTTGGCCATTTTTTCTTTATCTAAAAGATTACTAAACGAAATGACTTTATCGTTAGCCATGCAAAGAACATTTACAAACTTTTTTTTTCCACTATCAATTAAGTCAGGAGTGCAATTATTGGACCAACATATTGAAGAAAAAGAAATACTTTGGATTACCCTGTATCATAAAATGCTACAAATGACTTGTAACTTTAACACATAATTTCACTTTCTATGATGTTACAATATGTGTGTGATTTTTTGTGGAAATTGCACAGTTATTTAGACTTTTTATTTTTATTTATTAATCAGATTTTTTTTTTTTTTTTTTTTTTGTATGTTTTTTGCTTATAACAAGAATGGATTTCAACAAGACTTTGCAACTCTTTCAGAAAACGTGATAAAACATTAGAGAAACATTCTGAAACATGGAATTCACACGGGTTATTTTCGCTGAGATGTAGTATTTATAGTAAATATTTTTTTATTCCGCATACGGGAAAGAGGTTTTTTTTTTTTTTTTTTTTTTTTTTTTAATGTTTTTTGCTTATAACAAGAATGGATTTCAACAAGACTTTGCAACTCTTTCAGAAAACGTGATAAAACATTAGAGAAACATTCTGAAACATGGAATTCACACGGGTTATTTTCGCTGAGATGTAGTATTTATAGTAAATATTTTTTTATTCCGCATACGGGAAAGAGGTTTTTTTTTTTTTTTTTTTTTTTTTTTTAATGTTTTTTGCTTATAACAAGAATGGATTTCAACAAGACTTTGCAACTCTTTCAGAAAACGTGATAAAACATTAGAGAAACATTCTGAAACATGGAATTCACACGGGTTATTTTCGCTGAGATGTAGTATTTATAGTAAATATTTTTTTATTCCGCATACGGGAAAGAGGTTTTTTTTTTTTTTAATGTTTTTTGCTTATAACAAGAATGGATTTCAACAAGACTTTGCAACTCTTTCAGAAAACGTGATAAAACATTAGAGAAACATTCTGAAACATGGAATTCACACGGGTTATTTTCGCTGAGATGTAGTATTTATAGTAAATATTTTTTTATTCCGCATACGGGAAAGAGGGTTTTTTTTTTTTTTAATGTTTTTTGCTTATAACAAGAATGGATTTCAACAAGACTTTGCAACTCTTTCAGAAAACGTGATAAAACATTAGAGAAACATTCTGAAACATGGAATTCACACGGGTTATTTTCGCTGAGATGTAGTATTTATAGTAAATATTTTTTTATTCCGCATACGGGAAAGAGGGGTTTTTTTTTTTTTTTTTTAATGTTTTTTGCTTATAACAAGAATGGATTTCAACAAGACTTTGCAACTCTTTCAGAAAACGTGATAAAACATTAGAGAAACATTCTGAAACATGGAATTCACACGGGTTATTTTCGCTGAGATGTAGTATTTATAGTAAATATTTTTTTATTCCGCATACGGGAAAGAGGGTTTTTTTTTTTTTTTTTTTAATGTTTTTTGCTTATAACAAGAATGGATTTCAACAAGACTTTGACACTCTTTCAGAAAACGTGATAAAACATTAGAGAAACATTCTGAAACATGGAATTCACACGGGTTATTTTCGCTAAGATGTAGTATTTATAGTAAATATTTTTTTTATTCCGCATACGGGAAAGAGGTTTTTTTTTTTTTTTTTTTTTTGGTTACATAGGTTGAGCACTAGATATTGGCCATTATATGTCAAAAGTTCATTTGAATAGAGTAAAAATTAACAAAATTATCGGGGGGGGGGGGGAGAGCAAGGCATTAGATATTTTCCAAAGTTGAAATTTCAAAAAGGGTTTTTTCACATGCCACGTGTTTAATTTGGAGATCCAATTATTTCTCCCATGTTTCAAAACATTTTAGTGAAAAACCTTTATGAACATGTAACTAACATAATTTTATTTATTTGCTAAGATTTGTGAGTACATAAGCGTTTTTTCACTAAAAAAAGGTTCATTTAGAGCGAAGAGGACAAGGCGCGTGCATAGTTAAATTTTATTTAATACTAGCTGTTACTCGCGACTTCGTTCACGTGGAAATTTTGATGTGTATGTGTGGGAACTGACGGTTTGATCAAAATATGTAATGAAATGAAACCTTATTATTGTGGTGCTGTGCAAAACAGAGTCTGATAAAGTACACTCAAAAAATTTGTAACTCATTGAAAGCCAAAATAAAATGCCAAAATAAATAAATAAAAAGTTATCGCCAACATGGCGATAAAAATTTAAAATTCATCCATAGGGATTCTGTACTAAAACAGTACTGCGTTGTGGAAGTATAAAAACTGGGTCGTCAATTATGAATTTTATTTCGAAACCTTTCTTTGTATGATTTTAGTTCACTATTGCACAATATTAATCTGGTTCTAATAATAATTTGGTGACTGGTTAGTTAAAATTTTAACTATGTGGTGAAATTCATATAATATTTATGTGTTTCAAATTTTTTTTTTTTTTTTTTTTTTTTTTTTTTACAAATAAATGTTTTTTTTTTTTTTTTTTTTTTTTTACTTCACAAATCAATCCACATAATTCGAGTAAAAGTATCCACTTTTAAAGCACACATTTCTCACAATGGTGTCCAATATACAAAAACTAAATTAGTCGAATTTTCAAGAAAAGGTACCACTGTTTATTAAAATAAAGATTTTTTTTTTTTTCTTTTGTTGTTTGGCAAGTACAAAAAAAGATTAGAGGAATTGCATACTGAATCATCATTAGCGATAAATAGTCTGAACCAGCGTCTAAAACTTTAGGACAATTTCGAAACATTGTTCGGTAACATTAAGTTGGGTGGTTGGGTTTTACAGCACACTAGTGCTGCGCTATCGGCAATTGGTGACGGTCTGGGACACTTTTCTAAGGATGGTCCGAAGACATGCCACCACAATTTAGATCTTTCACGGAGGGGATGATTAACCAGCTTCGGTAACCCCCAGAGGTGTAACTTGTCTAGGAACGTGGAAGACATTGCGGGTGATTGCGGCCACAACAGATTTTACATGCATCAGCCACTGTTATACTCTATTTCCTTTACGCAGTCTCCTCAAGGCCACGCTCAGATGAACAGTGATTTCACTTTCCCCGTCCGTTGCTAGGTTACTGAAGAAACACGATATCTCACTGGATGGAATTGAGCACATGATCTCCCTCTTTGAATTCTGTGGCCTTGAAGTGCCTCTGATGAGGAAATGGACTATAGTGCACTCGACGGTCTTCAGCTGGCTCGAGTATGGAACCCGCAATCTTCCAAATGCGAGCTCGTCGCTCTACCGATTGAGGCTACCGCGACCCTCCACAACATTCAGAATCATGTAGACTGGAATGCAAATTAATTGGAAATTTTACAATAAGTTGAATAGGCATTGCCATTTTTCTGAATTTTTGTCTATGAGCGATACAAAATTAATAGGCAATTTATTATCGGTATTTACTTTCATTTTTGCCTTCGGTAAATAACATTTCTTTTTCTAATAATATCTTTCAGCAGAATTTGTTTTTCTGTTTTCTAGTGTTTTAAAGTCAATTGGTTTAAATATATATATAATATATATAGGGTAAGTGCACTAGTGATTGACACTTCTAGAGCAATCTCTGATGTTTTTAATGTTCTAGTCATCAGAAAATATTTTTAGAAATCTTAAGTTAGTACATATGGGTATGAAAGACATTCAGAACCACATATAGGGTCAGGTGGGGTAAAATAGGTCAAAAAACAGCATATTTTACATATGCACTTAAACAGCAGAAAATGTATTGGTTCTATCTGTTAAAAAATTGCACAAAATATGCAAATGAATATTCCTTATGACATTTTAAGAGAAATATCTCTGAAAAAAAAACAAAAAATTTTTACTGAAAAATAAATTTTAAAATATGCTGTTTGTGACTTATTTTACCCCATGGGTTGGGTAAAATAAGTCATCCTTTAAAACTGTTTTTAAATTTTAATACAATTTATCATACAAATAAAATTACAAATACATATTCCCTTTTTATTTTTGATAAAAACTTGATTTTGTGTTCTTTCAAGTAAAAAATTGTCTCTATGGTCCATCATTAGTTCGGGAAGAACATTTAGAATTTATGATGCATCTACATCAGAAATATCTTTCTCTGGAAAATCCAATAGGAACTTCCATTTCCACTTTTTTTTATCCTTTCAAATTTTTCAGAATATTCATGATTGTGTGAAGGAAAGATGAAATATTTTCTTTGATCTTTTCCCCGGAAATTCTACTTTAACAAATTTTCCAACTTTTACAAATTGATTAGTATTAATGCTGTCCAAATTTTCTTTTTGAGAAAGACTTGGTTTTTTGTTTCTTTTACAGTTATTGTTTCTGTGATTTTAGCATCTCTGTTGATTTGTTCGTCATACAATCAATTGAAAAATAAGTTGGTTGTTAAAATTACTCCTGTTTTCTGCTGCGTATGGGTTCTTTTTCTGTGTGCATTTTTCAAAGCTTCTTTATAAGACAATGTTTGATTGGGTGATAAAGTTTTTATAATAGCAGATTTTATGTACTTAAAAAAGGAGAATATATAAATAGTATCCTGATCCATGACTATTGAAGTCGCACTAGAATTAATTTGTCAAATTGGTGATTGATGATCTTCTAGATTCATCCACTCTTGCATTTGAAGTTGATGCTAAACTGCAGAGTTTCACTCAGACAGTTTCAGGAGAATGTTGTGTCCTTGCCTGCCCTTTGTATGAAAATTTGGCACCTTTCTTAAATAAGCTGGTATTAAACAACTTTTTGAATTACACATACTACCTACAAACTGAATGTTTTGATTCAGCTTTAATATGTATTCCTTTTTTCTCTTAACATTAAATTATTTTATATCTATGTGTATGAAGTAGCTCCAAAACAATCTGTAGCTTAATTTTAATTCATCTTTATTTTCTTAATGGATTTTAAATACCTTTTAAAAGATCATAGTATGTGCAAAAAACGACTTTATTTCAACTGATCAGATTCCTTAGTTCTTATTAAAATAGAAAAAAATGTGTGATGTTTAAGGCTTTTTAGTTTTTGAAAAGTCATAAAATTAACATTCAAGGTTATTCTCTAATCTTAAAAGAAAAGAAAAAAGAAAACCGCTGCATTTTAGGTTAATTTCTTTTAAGAATCGACCTATCGCAATCCACTTCGTTTATTTATTTTTTTGTTTCTACCTATCTATCTATATATATACATATATAAAATGTTGGCCATTTTTTCTTTATCTAAAAGATTACTAAACGAAATGACTTTATCGTTAGCCATGCAAAGAACATTTACAAACTTTTTTTTTCCACTATCAATTAAGTCAGGAGTGCAATTATTGGACCAACATATTGAAGAAAAAGAAATACTTTGGATTACCCTGTATCATAAAATGCTACAAATGACTTGTAACTTTAACACATAATTTCACTTTCTATGATGTTACAATATGTGTGTGATTTTTTGTGGAAATTGCACAGTTATTTAGACTTTTTATTTTTATTTATTAATCAGATTTTTTTTTTTTTTTTTGTATGTTTTTTGCTTATAACAAGAATGGATTTCAACAAGACTTTGCAACTCTTTCAGAAAACGTGATAAAACATTAGAGAAACATTCTGAAACATGGAATTCACACGGGTTATTTTCGCAGAGATGTAGTATTTATAGTAAATATTTTTTTATTCCGCATACGGGAAAGAGGTTTTTTTTTTTTTTTTTTTTTTTATGTTTTTTGCTTATAACAAGAATGGATTTCAACAAGACTTTGCAACTCTTTCAGAAAACGTGATAAAACATTAGAGAAACATTCTGAAACATGGAATTCACACGGGTTATTTTCGCTGAGATGTAGTATTTATAGTAAATATTTTTTTATTCCGCATACACTCTTAAAAATTTCCGTTCAACGTTGAACCAGCGAATGGGTCTAGCTAAGAGAAAATTCCAAACAATGGAACACTTGCTTTCTCGAAAAATGTGATCATGGTTCGACTTTCAACATGGTTCAAAGTTTAACCAACCCATGGGAATACCTTTAGTCCAGAACACCGCTTTGCGCATGCTCGCTCAGAAGGCTGCTCCGCTGCTCACGTGACTTATCACGAGACGACTTGTTCTTGTTGGTGCTTACGGTGTAGCTTTTGTGAAAGTTTCAGGTAGTTTCAGAAAGATATTTCAGGCAAAGAATTTCTAATAGATAAGAAGGGAAGGTTACGGAAACCGTTACTAACGAAAGAGTGGAAATCTTTGCTGGAAGTTGGTACGTTTTTCCCCGCTCCATCTGCGAAATCGCCAAGTATACTGTGGCAAACCTCTAAAGCGTCACGGCGTGCACCATTTTGAAATTGAATGAAGTTATCAGTTGTCGTTGACCGTTGTCGTTATCCTCTATCCTGTTAAAAGTGATGTGTCAATTTTTTGTGAAATCATAATGGATTAAACACAGCCTGAAACTACTTTTAGTTTCATTGTAGTCCTGAAAGATAAATGATATTTTACTTACCACTTGCAAGCAGGTACAATCCTTAAAAGCTCAAAGTTTTAATATTCTTTGGCTTTGGGTTTTGTACCTGCTAGTATTTCCAAGTTGAATATTTACTTAAGGAAGCCTCAGTAATGAAGTGAGTGTTTTATTATTATTATTATTATTATTTTCTTCTTTAATTTTGTATTTGAGTCTTTAATTTTTAGGTGTTGATCTAGGTTTAAAATTTTGGTACACTTTTTAAAATTAATAAATACTCTTGTAAATTTCTACTGATTTTGTAAAAAAAAAAAAAAAAAAAAAAAAAGGTATCGAGTAAAGCTTTAATCTTTAGCATTAGCAGTCAACCGATTTCCTGTTTAATATAAAAATATATAATATTAAGCTACCAATCTTTTATTGAACTAAGTGTGTGCATATGCGGTATTCATACAATATTGAAAACAGGTTTTAGGCATCGAAAAATTTGAATTAATCATTTACTTAAACAAAATGTTTTTGAAATGCTTGTTTATGAATTTAAATTTTGTGAAGAGAGCAAGCAACCTAACACTCCCAATTTTAGTTTAGATTTTATTTATTATTGTTGTTGTTGTTGTTAAAATTATAGCCATTTGATTTTCTTTTAATTGCAAATTTTAATTTCTGTTCACATTGATTAAATTTTCTATCAGTAACTTCATTAACAATTTTATTGCAAATAATAATAATGATAATCAAGCACATTTAAGAGATGAAGCAAAATTTTTGGATAAACAGATTAGTCAATGTACAATGTCTGTTAAAACAATTTAGGCAATTTAGATTAATATGCATTTATACTATAATCCTAAAAATATTGTAAATATATGTGTTCTGAATTGTAAAAGGGGAATGTGCAATATTTTATTTTATTTTATTTTATTTATTTATTTATTTATTTTATTTTTTAAGCAGTGCTTAAAATTATTTTAATTCTTAAAATATGTTCTCTTTATTTAAGACTTATGAAATTTCATGTAAAATTTATCATTCTAGCACGCTGTATCCATTACAATTTTTTTCCTATATCAGTTTAAATAACTGTACAGTACCACGTACCACCTATTAATTAAATGCACAAAAAATTTAATTAACATAGCTTCTCACAACAAATGTTTTAAATATACCTACTGTTTAGTGTAATTTTAAGTAATAGGTGTTGAGATACAGCAATGTGGAAAATTATAGACATTTATAGCAGTGCCACCTATCGGTCGATATACACCCATATTTAATAAAAATTTCCGCACCAATATGACCTTCAAAAGTCAGGGAATATCAAAAAGATCCCTGTTTATGATATTGAACTTTTATTTGGTTATTGATCTTTAAAAAATTAATTATGGTTCTATTTAAATTAACACGGTGGAATCTAGTTTAAATTTTAATACATGCTAATTTGTAAGAGTTAACTCTATTTATAGTTACACAGTCAAACCTCGTTAATAAATCACTCTGCACATAAGACACCCCTTTTTCTTAGTCCCAAAATTCCTTTCAATCCTCATAACAAGTCAAACCGCTTAACACAGTTTTTCAGAAGTCCAAAAGTGATGTATTAATGAGGTTTGACTGTAATTATATTTATCACAAAACAGTTTAGCTTAACCGAGTTGCTGCTAATCCCAAATTTAAATTAAGATTTGTTCTATTCTGGTTTTTAAAACTAATTTTATGCCACTTAAATTATGCATTAATCTTGTTTCGTTGTCAACATTTTTAACTGTGGAAATTTTCCTATTTAATTATTATAACTGAAATATACTTGTGGTTAAGTTTGGTTTCAGAAACAGAAATAGCGAGGGAATAAATTAAAAGAATATGGACTTGGAAAGAAATAGATTAAAGTCATATATTGCCACCACCG
Organism: Salticus scenicus; assembly: GCA_963930645.1. Taxonomy (NCBI): domain Eukaryota; kingdom Metazoa; phylum Arthropoda; class Arachnida; order Araneae; family Salticidae; genus Salticus; species Salticus scenicus. The sequence goes on along the minus strand of OZ005650.1, from coordinate 300,564,415 downwards.
TAGGGTAAAGCTTCTAAATTGTATCACCATTGCTCTCTCAGAGCAGTTTAATCAATTTTTTGACATTATTTCAATTTTATGCTATATAAATAGCAATGTAATACACACATGTGATTCTTATCAGGCTTCCTGTTAATTTTAGTGACTTAAGACTAATTGCACAAATGTGAGCTTACATAGCTTTTGTACTCCCAAGATATTAATGTATGCAAAATTTATTCTAGTGCAATACTTGTCTTAGGACATTATAATTTGCATAAAAAGTGAAGTAAAAAAGAAAAGGCATGGAATTCACAAAAAACGTATAATATAATGAATTGGGGGCATAAAATGGCCGAATATAAAGAAAAAAAAAAGAAATTGACTCTACTGTGAATAAAATAAGTGGGTGATTGTTTATTTTATTTTAAAAAAGAAAAAATTAATTTTGTCTAACTTATAGGCAAAATCCTGATTTGGTTGTCAAAAACCAATTAGTAATTGAACCATGTTTTGTATATATATTTTTACTACTAGTTGGATTTATGTTTTGAGCATATGTTTAACTACTATTTGGAATTCGGATGAATCATATAGTTCCTGGCCAAATTATTAGACCAAAGCAAAAACACACAAAATTCATTATATATTTATTAGAATGATCAACTAACTATGATGAGCACAGATACCGAAATTCGGCTATGTAATAATCAGTTCATATTTTTCTGTGAAAGTTCGAACAAAAATGTATATAGGGAACCGATAGAGAAAAATAAAATATTTTGAATACGCTGTGTCATTAAATCAATGAAATGATTTGGAACTTCTACAGTTAGTCTTGCTTATTATGTGCCAATTTTTACCTCAATTTTCATAGAACTAGCACATATTTAAAAAGATATAAATGTTCTTTTTTTTTTTTTTTTTTTTTCCTTTTCATTTTTCCATGTTGAAATTGATATATTTTTTTTTAATCAACGTTTGTCAATCTGTGATTTTTTTTACCCACCTGCATTTCCTTGACTTTAAAAATTTACTTGCATTGTTAGAAATGTTTCGCAAATTGGTAAATTTTTGAAAAAAAAAAAAAAAACCTTTCATTTTAAATTTGGAAACAGGGAAATAAAGACTGAATTTTGTTTTTGTTAAAAAAAAATCTTTCTAAATATTTGTGCCAGTTCTACGAAAATTGAGGCAAAAACTGGTGCATAATAAGCAAGACCAACAAGTTTCAAATCGTTTCTTTCATTTAATGATAGGGTTTTCAAAACATTTTGTTACTGTCTAATTTTTATCTGCTACTTTTATGCATTTCTGTCTGAACACTCACTGAAAATATGAACTGATACATACATATTACATAACCAAAGTTTCGTTTCTGTACTCATTGTAGTTAATTGATCATTCTAATAAATTTCCATACATTTATCTGTTTTTTGCTTTGGTATAATAATTTGGCTATGCACTGTAGGGTTCATCCTAATTCCAAAGAGAGGTTCAACATAGTTCCAAACTGTGGCTACACCTTTTTTCAAAACATGGTTCAATGTAATTTCAAGCTATAGTTTTACCTTTTCCCAAAACATGATTCAACGTAGTTCCAAATTATGGTTACACTTTTTCCCAAAACTTGGTTGTTCCTTTTCTGAAAATATGGTTCAACCTTTTCCCAAAACATGGTTCAACATAGTTCCAAAGTATGGCTGAAAGCAAGTACCATGTTATGGAGAAAGGTTTTACCATCATATGGATGCACCCAGCATTGAACCATATTTTGGTTCAACTTTGAACCAAAATTTTTTACAGTGTACGGGAAAGAGGTTTTTTTTTTTTTTTTTTTTTTAATGTTTTTTGCTTATAACAAGAATGGATTTCAACAAGACTTTGCAACTCTTTCAGAAAACGTGATAAAACATTAGAGAAACATTCTGAAACATGGAATTCACACGGGTTATTTTCGCTGAGATGTAGTATTTATAGTAAATATTTTTTTATTCCGCATACGGGAAAGAGTTTTTTTTTTTTTTTTTTTTTTTTTTTTTTATGTTTTTTTGCTTATAACAAGAATGGATTTCAACAAGACTTTGCAACTCTTTCAGAAAACGTGATAAAACATTAGAGAAACATTCTGAAACATGGAATTCACACGGGTTATTTTCGCTGAGATGTAGTATTTATAGTAAATATTTTTTTATTCCGCATACGGGAAAGAGGTTTTTTTTTTTTTTTTTTTTTTAATGTTTTTTGCTTATAACAAGAATGGATTTCAACAAGACTTTGCAACTCTTTCAGAAAACGTGATAAAACATTAGAGAAACATTCTGAAACATGGAGTTCACACGGGTTATTTTCGCTGAGATGTAGTATTTATAGTAAATATTTTTTTATTCCGCATACGGGAAAGAGGTTTTTTTTTTTTTTAATGTTTTTTGCTTATAACAAGAATGGATTTCAACAAGACTTTGCAACTCTTTCAGAAAACGTGATAAAACATTAGAGAAACATTCTGAAACATGGAATTCACACGGGTTATTTTCGCTGAGATGTAGTATTTATAGTAAATATTTTTTTATTCCGCATACGGGAAAGAGGGTTTTTTTTTTTTTTAATGTTTTTTGCTTATAACAAGAATGGATTTCAACAAGACTTTGCAACTCTTTCAGAAAACGTGATAAAACATTAGAGAAACATTCTGAAACATGGAATTCACACGGGTTATTTTCGCTGAGATGTAGTATTTATAGTAAATATTTTTTTATTCCGCATACGGGAAAGAGGGTTTTTTTTTTTTTTTTTTTTTTTTTTTTTTAATGTTTTTTGCTTATAACAAGAATGGATTTCAACAAGACTTTGCAACTCTTTCAGAAAACGTGATAAAACATTGGAGAAACATTCTGAAACATGGAATTCACACGGGTTATTTTCGCTAAGATGTAGTATTTATAGTAAATATTTTTTTTATTCCGCATACGGGAAAGAGGTTTTTTTTTTTTTTTTTTTTTTTTTTTTGGTTACATAGGTTGAGCACTAGATATTGGCCATTATATGTCAAAAGTTCATTTGAATAGAGTAAAAATTAACAAAATTATCGGGGGGGGGGGAGAGCAAGGCATTAGATATTTTCCAAAGTTGAAATTTCAAAAAGGGTTTTTCACATGCCACGTGTTTAATTTGGAGATCCAATTATTTCTCCCATGTTTCAAAACATTTTAGTGAAAAACCTTTATGAACATGTAACTAACATAATTTTATTTATTTGCTAAGATTTGTGAGTACATAAGCGTTTTTTCACTAAAAAAAGGTTCATTTAGAGCGAAGAGGACAAGGCGCGTGCATAGTTAAATTTTATTTAATACTAGCTGTTACTCGCGACTTCGTTCACGTGGAAATTTTGATGTGTATGTGTGGGAACTGACGGTTTGATCAAAATATGTAATGAAATGAAACCTTATTATTGTGGTGCTGTGCAAAACAGAGTCTGATAAAGTACACTCAAAAAATTTGTAACTCATTGAAAGCCAAAATAAAATGCCAAAATAAATAAATAAAAAGTTATCGCCAACATGGCGATAAAAATTTAAAATTCGTCCATAGGGATTCTGTACTAAAACAGTACTGCGTTGTGGAAGTATAAAAACTGGGTCGTCAATTATGAATTTTATTTCGAAACCTTTCTTTGTATGATTTTAGTTCACTATTGCACAATATTAATCTGGTTCTAATAATAATTTGGTGACTGGTTAGTTAAAATTTTAACTATGTGGTGAAATTCATATAATATTTATGTGTTTCAATTTTTTTTTTTTTTTTTTTTTTTTTTTTTTAACAAATAAATGTTTTTTTTTTTTTTTTTTTTTTTTGTTTTGTTTTTTTCATTTCCCGGCGAATTGTTGAATAATATTTTAGTTCTTAAACAATTTTGGACGGCTTTGCCCGCTTCGCTGGCAAACTCTTTTCTATATGCTTCATGAAAAAAAAAAAAAAAAAAACTGAAATCGGTCAAAAGCTTGCTTTGGGTTCCCGCTGCCTTAGGCAGCGCCTTGTTCGTCCTTGCAATCTCCGGTGTCTGTCCCTCTTGCCTGCGACAATGGCTTACCCGTGGGCTTCCATTTGGTTGCTTATCATACATAACAGTTTCGATACGGACAGTATCGAAAAATTTGAAGTAGCTCTTTTATATCTGAATCCCAGTTACATATGAACAACATTATATGTGATGTACATAATATTTGCTCTCAAGTTATTTCCTATATTTATTTGATTTAATCAATCAACCATAGAATGACAGCAATATCAAGCCCCATATAATATTACAATATGCTATGATCGGCAACTTCTATCGCATGAGACAATTATTATTTTGTGGTTATATATACTTCATGCTTAGTTAATAGTAGTTGGTATATAGAAAAATAAATAAATTAGTATGTAAACTTGATCATGGTGCAGCCTTAATGCCCTTGGCGACTTTTAAATTTTTGTTGCCGTTTTAGACCAAAATATAATTTATGCGATTATTGTTCCTATACGCAAGCGAAGTGTGACGTCACTGACCGTCCGTGGATGCAAGAAAATGATTTCCTATGTCAATCGCCCATTGGATTTTTTGTAAAAAATGATTAAAAATCGAAGAAAATTATTTCCCGATTTTAATCCCCATATTTAGGTACACATATGTATTAGTTATCATGTGCATGTGCTAGATTGAGTTATTTTGCTGTCAAATTGACAAAATTTTAAATTTCAAAAGTCTGTCGTTCTTGGCGCTTATTGTATTTGGTGATCAAAAACGTAATACGAAAATACACATGCCAGATGTATATTTTCGTAATATGCATTGTACGAAATATTGTTTCATATTATTCATTACTATCTTAAAATAAGTTGTTAAAATAACCATGATTTTTGAAAGGAATTAAATTATATTCGCCACATAATTTGGCGATATTTTATTTTTCTACCAAAGATGACCGATATCAAATCTATTCCGCTACAACATATTAGTATCTTATATCAGATACTTTATTTAGACATTTGAAAACAAATTTGACTTCAAATTATGATAGAATATTTATCATTTCCCTTTTAATCAGTATATTAGTTGGATATTTATTGTGTTAAATATCATCCTTTGAAATTAAATGTTTGTGTTTTCAATCGAATATGGAAGTTTGCCATTTTTTTTTCTAGAGTTTTGAAATTAAAAATTCAAATTTTGTCAATTTTACAACAAAAATAACTTAATCTAATGCATGGACATGATAACTAATACATATCTATACCTAAATATGCGGATTAAAATCTGGAAATATTTTTCCTCGATTTTTAATAATTTTTTACGAAAAATCCATTGGGCGTTTAACATAGGAAATATTTTTCTTGCATCCACGAACGGCCAGTGACGTCATCACTTCGCTTGCGTATTTCTTTCTATCTTTTCCTTGGCGAAAAATGTCCGATTTACTTCAGCATCAAAATTATAAAAAAAATTGTCAAGAATTATCAATAAGAAAATACCTTTACCATAATGCTGTATTAACTTGTATGCCAAGCGTGTTTCATCCGCCATACTAAAAAAAAAAAAAAAAATCTGAAGTTGAGGTATATAAAAAAAATGCTGTGAAATAAAATTCTTGTAATATTACTATTTTATTTTAAAATTATAATGTGTCATTTTCTCATCGACCAATTTAACATTTAGTAATTTCTTATTTTTCGCATGAAAGCATATTTCCTTTTATGCTGAAAACAATAAATAAATATATCTCGTAAACTTTTTTTGGCAACAATTAAAAATTTAAATGGCTTATATTAAGTCAATATAAGTCAATAAGTTTATTATTTTCATATTTTAATTAATTTTAAAGATTTTTTCAATTTTTTTTTTTTCCTAAACCATCCCTGACCTATGAGGAAAAAAAAACAAAAAAAGAATGATCGAAATCGGTCAAGCCGTTTACGATTTCATAAATAACATACAGACAAACATTCATTTTTATATATATAGAAAAATGCCCATATTTCATTAGATATCTAATATTTCTATTTTCTGATTGCAATATGTTGTTTCAACTGTCGTCGTCAACAAGTTTTATAAAAATTATATTATACTGGTTTGAAAACCCGAATGTTACCAAAAAAAAAAAAAAAAACTTTAAAAATTAGAGATTTGTTCAAGAAACATTCAATATGCCCATGAACATGAATATACAATTTATTCTCATACAAATTAATATAGATAATTAAATTAAACCTAATAATAATGTGCAACAGCTACAGCGTATTTCAAGCACTGTTTTTTACGGGGTGATCCCAAACATTGTCTTGCTAAATATTTAACTAAATCCCCCCCACCTTTTTTTTTTTGGCCTTCGGAACAAAATCTTCTCTGAAATATGCGAGGTATATGTTCTTTACATCTCTGAATTTTTAAGATAATCCAACAAGTATGCCTTTATATATTCGACAGTATCTAAACACACTGGTTTTCAATATTAAAGCAACAACATGTTTTTTTTTTTTTTTTTTCTTTTTTCTTTTCATTTTCTTCTTTTGCTTATAACAAATAAACATAAAAACATAAAATTTGGAAAGCATTTTCGTTATCATATCATTAATTGAATTTTATATAATTTCAGCATAAGTAATCATTTTTAAACTGATAATTATTCAAATTTTCTCAAAAATAAACTTTGGAAAAAATGAAAAATTTCAACAATTTTGGAAAAGAAAACAATGAAAATTGGTCGTAAGGATGCATTACTGATAGGTGAAGATGCACATGCATCCATGTGTTAAGATTGTAACCGGATTTTTCCTCCTGTATTCATTCTGTTTCTCCTTATTCCTTCTTTTTTTTTTCCATGTGAATAACTTTTTGCAAAATATACATACAAACATGAAAATTGGATAAGACGTTCATTATAAAATTCTTTATCGACATTTTGATTATTCTGGTGATGCTTCATAGTTTACAAATTAGTAATTACAATTTTTCAAAAAGTCCGTCATAAAAGTAAAAAAGAGCGAATACAAAATGAAAAATTAGTTTGACATTTGAAAGCATGTGTGTTATCATCAATCTGTAATGCATCCTTTTAATGTTTAATTTTATACTGGTCCACTTTTCTTTTTCAAGACACAACTTTTGCTGAAAGATATGAGGTATAACATGTTCTTTACACTACCGAAGTTTCAAGATGCTTCCTAAGGAACTTTTCAGATATTTGACAAAATGTCTAAATTCGAAAGTGTCCAAACACTTATTGGTAGATAGTGTATTAAAGAGAAAGTATAAACTAAATAGCTTTGGTGTACATCTAGAGCCCGTACACGAATAAAAAATAAGGTGTGGGGAAAGAAAAAAACCCCAAAAAATAAGCTGAATCACAAGCCGTTGTAGTGCTTTTTAAAAAATTGCACATTCAGATTTCACAACTTCCTTTTATAGGAATTTTAAATACAAAGATTATGAATATAAAAATGAAGGTACTCGTCTGCTTTCTTGTCCTCATAAGACTTTTTTTCTGCAACCCACATTATCAATAACCCTATCTTTCGAACGATATCAATCATAAACCCCTTCTCTTATTAAAATAGGCTAAAAAAGTACGACAAATTCCATGTTTGCATACTAATATATAAGTACTACTCTGGAGAGGAAAATTATTTGCATTTGTCATGGAAAAGAATTTTAATGAACAATTTGTAATAGAAAATATTATGTGTGTGTAGAAAAATGAAGGTATTTTTCTCGGTCATCTTTAGCCTCTTTAGAATAATTTTGAAAAATGAAGGTATTTTTCTCAGTCATCTTGGCCTATTTTTACATTTTTTTTTTTTTTTTTTCAAACTCACGATAACCATACCTTTTGAACGACACCACTTTTAATCCCCTATACTCTTGTAATTAATACCGTTAAAAACGTGCGATAAATTTCATGTTTGCGTATTAATGTATATAGATACCCAGAGTTGCCAACTTTTTAATTTTTTCCGTATCATTGTTAGGGTCCACCTTGCTTTTTTTTTTTTTTTTTTTTTTTTTTTTTTTTAAGCAATTTTATTATTATTAAATCGTAATAACACATTGTATGTAAGAAAATGGTGCGTAAAAAAAGACGGGAACTAACAATAAAATAGAAAAGAATAATGTTGGTAGCTATGTGTACCTAATAAACAAAACACAAAAAGGACATATTAAAAGACATACATTATATTTCAGACATTGCCATCGGCCATACCGGTAATATAATTCTAGACTAGATATACAGCTATGAAACGTAATATTTCACGCAAATAGTATATTTTACAATGCCACCCAAAAATGATAAATTCTATACGGCGTAATTCGAAATATCAAGACGGCGTGAAATAAACGTATTCAAGTTAGTGAAGCCCGAGCATTTTATAAACACAACAACTGAAACGGATTTGAAGATATATTCATAAAATAATAGAAGATTAAAGGACATGACTGTAAAAGATAAATTCTCTAAGAAAGCACAGCATCTACTGAATCCGATATTTATCTTTATGCTTTTATAAACTCAGTACATATTAAAGGGAATAAGAAAGAAATTATTTTGTAAAAAAAAAAAAAAAAAAAAAACATAAAAGACCATTAAAAATTAAGGCGTTACAACATGGGTATCAAAGGCTTTAAAAAAGGGTATATTTTCTCTATTTTATTTATTTATTTATTTTTAATAAATAAAAAAGAAACTTATTCAAAATTTAGAGCAAATAAAAGAGCAACATTTAAACAATATTTTAATTAAAAAATTTGAAAAATTCAGACGGTGGGTTCTGGTTTCCGGAGACCCTTCAAAAATGTGGCGGATACGATTTCTCAAGACCTAATCCACCGACCTTATTGAAAATTTGTACATTTCTCCAAAATCGAGTTAACAAGTGCTTAAACGAAGAATTTGTCTTTTTACCATGATTTTATTAACTTCTATTCTTGTTTGTTTGTTTGTCCGGTACAAATCTTGCAACCGAATTTTAACTAACTTCCTTTACTAGCTAGACATTTGTAACTTCCACAGTAGCTCAGAACCCGGTGACAACACAACACTTCGAAGCCCAATTTTCGAATTTTTTTATTAGTTTTCTTATAATTAATTAAAATATGAAAATAATAACATCCTAATAGCGTTAAAATAGCCATTAAAATATTAGCTATAATTTAATTGTTGCCAAAAAAAATTTTACGAGTTCATTTTCTTTCGACATGAAAATAAATACATTTAATTAAACGTGAACGTTAAAAAATTATAAAAAGTTAAATTATGCATCTCACAAAAATTTACGTCATTATCACTTTAAAAATTTTATGCACATTGATAAGAGCTCTATGATTCATCAGTAAATTTAAAACATGGTACATAAAAAGTTTTTTTTTACCTTATAATTATTACTTTCTCTTACCCATAAGGTAGAGAAAGTATTGTTTTTGGGTCAAATTTTCGAACGCGAGTTTTTGTTATATTTACATGTTCTGAGGTCCCCTGAATACGAAAATCATGTTTTTAGCAAATGGTCTGTGTGTATGTCTATGTGTGTCTCTGTCTGTTATCAGCATATCTCAAAAACAAATTATGGCAGAAAGTTCAAATTTGGTATTCTAAATGCGTATCATACAGAGATGCTACACTAAACTTTTCGTTAAGATCAAGTAAATGGTTCGTGTACAGACACTCAGAAGTATTCAAATACATTACGTCTATGGGGGAAAATTGCAGGTAAGTAGAGTTTAACATCTATAGACTGCACTAAACCAAATGAAACGAATATATATTTTTTGTAATAGAGATAGTAAACATGGAAAAAAATATTGTGTATGTAGGAGGCTCGCCTCACCCCCCCTCCCCCCTGAGGGGGAAGTCCCCCCTAGAGATGAGTAAATTTTCATGATGGGTATCTTTCAAAAGAGCTCGCCAATGCCTTTAAAATGAATGGTTGAACCATCGATCAGCGATAATTTAAAACAAAGTTATCGATTTTTTTTACTTTTAACGAAAAAAAAAAAAAAAAAAAAAAACAGTAAAAAATCGTATATATTTTTCTTTTTTAAATATTGAGAACAAAATGAACATTTTTTTATATTTAGTGTTATACTACTTCTGTAATATGGAAATCGTCTGCATTATCATAAAAGATAATTTTTTTAAATAATAATTTTTATAAATTATTTTTTAAAAAACAGAATTATTTTTTAATAGCCGAATTAAATTCTATGTAAATGTAGGTGCATTAACGAAACGGGAGGTTGAGGGGGGTAGTAGCCCCCTCTCACACAGAACTAATTATGATATAAAACTCTTCCGAAGCCTAATTGTTTAACACAGGTTTACATAACAGTACTAGTTATCTTACCTATTAATCTGCAACCTGTATTTATAGTTTTAAATTTCAGGGTAAGAGTCGTGTGAGTGACACACCAGATTATTTTTATTTTCAATTACAACTAATTTTAGAAGGCTATTACGCGGGGGAAACATATACTGAAAATTGTATTGTTTTGGTATAAAACTCTGCTAATCAAATTGTTTTTAATCCTTCGTTCATGTACTAGTCAATTTTATTTTTTGCGCTTTTTATCCACCGGAAATTTTTAATAGAAATTTTAATTTTATTTAATCAGTGAAAACTGTTATAGAAATATGAAAATTTTCAATTGAAATTTTCCGATGGCCAAAAAGCGTAAAAATCGGCAACTATGAAATTTAGTAGAAATTTGCTCGCCCGTTTCAGCTACAGGATGCTCTTTATACTAGTTAGTTTTAATCATCCATTATATTTATATCACAGAAAAAAAAAATAATTTATGCAATTTCACATTAGGAGCATAAAATTTTAATTTACTAGTGGGTGAACTATAAAAGAATGTTAACCCTTTCATTCCCAGTTTTTCCCCTCCATAAAACAATAAATCTTATATTTAGTCATAAATTGATTTCAAAGGTAATATATACAAATATTTTTGTTTAAATGAGAGTAATCCGCGATTGTAATGAAATGCTCGCCCTCTGGTGGGCTAAGGTGAAATTATCACACCACTGCATATCCTCATATTATGCAATTGACTTTCCATGATGAAATGGCGGAGAAAGAATAATAATTACACGTGGCTGTTATATTTACTAACAACTGCAGTGTTCAGAGAGCGCCATCTATCGATCATTACAAACGCGGAATAGCAGAGTACGAATTAATATAGAGCATTTCCTCGTGACGTCTGGTGGTTGGCAAAAAAGCGCGCTCGACTTTCCCGCGCCCCGCCCACCATTGATTTTCCGTTGGTAGTAATCAAGTAATCGCCATCGCTATGCTTTTCCCAAGCCTTTTTGCCAACCACTCATAAAAGTTGAGATGTTTGTTTACAAACAAGGAACTGCCCTATAGCTAACAAAGCAACTGAAAGGTGTTTATGTTTAATATAACCACTGATGCCATTAAAAATCATAAATTTTCAATAAATAAAAATATCAAAATTTTGGAAGAAATAAATATTACAATTTATTAAAATACAAATTCTAATCATTAAAAAATAAAAAATATTTTAAACAGTTAATTTACTTAAATTGCCCAAAACAGGAAACTGATTCAGATATTATTTTCAGAATAGAGTAAATTATACTTTCATTTATCAATAAGGATAATGAAATCGTCTAAAATATATACTTTTTCGGTGGGAAAACGTACATAGATTTTAATATTGTTCATTTTGAATCAGTGGGAGTGTTAGATGGTAAGAAAGAAAATCTGAAGTGTTATGATTCCAATTGGCATCACGGGGAATGAAAGGGTTAATGTCATGAGATTATGAGTTCTTTGAATTCACATCATATGAAATTAAATTTCTATCAATATGCTTTCTAGTCCCAACTATTCGTGTTTTTTTTTTTTTTTTTTTTTTTTTTTCTGAATTCGCTTTTGGAAAAATAATTTACAATGTCTAAATCACGATTTACAAAATATTAGAAGAATAATGGTCCGTAGCAGCAATTTGAATAAAAATGTTACAATAAAGCAAGTCTGGGTAATAAACATGTGAAAATGATTGTGAGGACCAATACACAGTCGTTTACGCAATCGTTGTGCAAACAGAAATACACCGAAAACACGATCGCATTCCATTATTCAAACGACAACAGGACGCAAAAAGGAAGTGAGCGTGTTGAGAAAAAGCAATACACATCAAAGCAGAAAATTATTTCATTTTATTTTTAACGATGTAGAATGTTATTTGAAAAATATTCTGAGGCAGTCTACTTACGTGTATTTATTCAATGACCGTGCTTTCATATCATTAACATGTTATTAAACTTATTTTCTAAAGAAGACATTTTTCAATAACAAATTGTCTACAATATAACTTTTTAGTCATAATCATTAAAAATTATCTTGAAATGGAATTTTGTTCTATTATTTATTAAGAGATGTTAAATGAGCATATTATAAATGATATCTATAGAGGAAAGAAAATTTTTTCCAATCGCACAGCTTATAAAACGCTATCCAACTATACTGCCGGAAATACAGAGCGGCAACAGTGTGGAATCATATCCCGGCGCATATTTGGCGCAACCAAAGCGTATGAAAATCGAGTAAAGAAAATGACACTAATAAAATGCATCTGTGAATATAAAAAATAAATAAATAAATTGAAAATAAGAATAGGGCCCACCAGAATACAGTCTAATATATACCTATACCTGTAGCTTAGCTGTGGGTTAACCAACCCTCGTGTCACGTCAAAGTTTTTTTTTTTTTTTTTAGTGCTAGAGGCCTATTTCAGTCGGTACAGTTGTCGAATTTTTATAATACACTCTTAATTAGTGCTAAGGGCCTATTTCAGTCGGTTTATTGAATGGGGATTTATTGAATGAAGTCCCCCCCAAGGCACAACTTTGACATGAGTCCACCCCAAGGTACCCCTATTTCAGTCGGTACAGCGTTGTCGAATTTTTATACGTCACTCTTAATTAGTGCTAAGGGCCTATTTCAGTCGGTTTATTGAATGGGGATTTATTGAATGAAGTCCCCCCAAGGCACAACTTTGACATGAGTCCCCCCCCCCTCCAAGGTACCCCTATTTCAGTCGGTAGAGCGTTGTCGAATTTTTATAATACACTCTTAATAGTGCTAAGGGCCTATTTCAGTCGGTTTATTGAATGGGGATTCATTGAATGAAGTCCCCCCAAGGCACAACTTTGACATGAGTTCCCCCCAGGCCCAACTTTGACATGAGTCCCCCCCTAGGTACAACTTTGACATGCGTCCCCCCCAGGTACAACTTTAACATGAGTCCCCCTAAGGCCCAACTTTGACATGAGTCCCCCCCAGGCCCAACTTTGACATGAGTCCCCCCCCAAGGTACAACTTTGACATGAGTCCCCCCCCAAGGTACAACTTTGACACGAGTCTCCCCCCCCCAAGGTACAACTTTGACATGAGTCCCCCCCCCCCAAGGCACACTTTTGACATGAGTCACCCACAAGGCACACCTCCCCCTCATTGGGAAAAAGAGAAAAAACGTTGTTTTGCGGCTATAAGACAGTTTGGACTTCCAACGTTATTTGTTACAGTATCTGCAGCTGAAACACATTGGTTTGATTTAATGAAAACTTTATCATGGAATTTAGATCGTCACGAATTAACTAAAGAAGAATTTATCGATATTAACAAGTTTAGCAGTAGGCCTCTGGCACTAAATTAAAATCTGTCAGTCAGATTTTCATGTTTTTTATTTATTTTATTTTTTTATCATTACGGCCTATAGACAGAATTTGCCTGTATTGGGATAGCGTCTTCAAACATATCTCGATTTGGCATGCAAACTGGTACACATGTTTAAGCGCCATATCTACGTATGTATGTTTCATATCTATGTATACTTTGGGGTGTATATTGTTCATGTTTCGTGTACAAAGACAAAGCAAATTATTTCTTATCATTACGGGTTATGAGACAGAATTTCATTTATAAGTATTTTAACATGGTCACACTGCATTCAACAAAATGAAATTAGCATATAGTATTGATATACTTAAAAGCATTTTTTCTGCAGAAAAATACGAACTTAGACTTAATAATTATTCTACGGGATCTTACCAATGTGTTCAGAGAATGTTACGCAATCATCCAAATTATGTCAAAACAATTATCCATGAGCTACATAAGATAAGTTGTATGGTATACTGATGTATATAATTTTTATAGATCGTTTACAAGAACGCATACAAAAGAATTTCGTAACATTGGAGCTAAGGTTTCAAAAAACCCAAGTTTTTTTTTTTTTTTTCAATTAGGTTTTTTATATTAAACGTTGAATAACACTATTGGGTTTTAATTTTATTTCAAAAGAGAACAGGTTTAGACTAAAAGAAAACTTACTTCAACATAACAGTAATTAATTATAAATTAAATGACCTTCGTATTCTTAATGTTTGGCTTGGCCTAAACTGAGGAATGAAAGTAAAATGAACTCTTTATTTCATTCTATTCAGTATTTTATCACAATTTTAAATTTAAATAATTTTTTTATTATTAAGCTATTTTTGTGTAAAATTAAAACTAAAAACAAAAGAAAAATATTTTAACCCTTCTATGTACGATTTTCATATTACAAATAATAATACATTTTTATATAGTTACAGTAAAAAAAAAAATGTATGCAATTTTTTTTTAAATTTTTGTTAATATTGATACGGACAAATTTTGTTCATATTTGAAAATTCATTTAATAAAGAAATACAAAACAAAGTTATCATTGCCTGCATTTTACACTTACGTCACAAAAGTCAATCCATGTTTTAATTCTGGGGGTCTATTTTTGTGGAAAACAAAATATTTTTGTGAAAAATAACTTATGTAACACCTTCCATTTTATCAGTCGTTGTATATAAATTATTATTATCAAGTCAAAAGTATTTCATTGAACCAACTTATAGGTAATCAGTAAAAATAATTCTGGAAACATGGAAAAATATAAAAAGATCATTTTTATAAAGCTAAATCTTTTAAAAAGGCTGTTTTAATGAATTTGAAGTTTGTAAAGAGTAACAAAGGAACCCCATTTTTTGCCTGTATCCAACCTTACAAGGTTAATATATTTGTTAGTTATATTTCATATTAGTTGTTAAATCCTTAGAATTTTATGCAAAGTATTACTTTTTTTTTAACATCATGATTTACAAATACAAAAATGACTTGCAATATTTTGTTCATTTATTCTTATCTTTATTTTTCCAAAACTGTTCTGTTCAAAACAGTAACTGCAGATATAAGGTTGAAATGAAATGATTTTTGCTAATAAAGTTGAAAAACACTTACATAAATTTAAACTGGCACATATATCACTAATATTATACATTATGTTATGTAGATATATACATAATAGTTATATATATATATATATATATATATTATAATAATTATTTTATATATATAATATTACATATATATAATATTACATATATATAATAATGTTAAGTAAGAAAATATATGTAAAAAAAATAATTAATTATTTTTTAAGAAGTGAAACATTTCATTAGATTTAAAAATCCCAATATAACCCACTCGTTTTAGTAGATTTGTTTAAGTGGGTAAATCAAAAAAAAAAAAAAAAAAAAACCCTGCCCAGGTTTTTTTTTTGTGTGTGTGTGTGTTTGTATGTGGGCGGGACCGAAACTTTGATTAGAGCCTATGGACAGATTTTTATTCAAGCGTATTTTAATGCATTTATGCTGCAATTTAATGGAATTAACATACATAATTAAGATGCTTAAAAGCATGTTTTCTCTAGAAAAAAGTATGTATAGACAAAATTTATTTACAGGCCCTGACGAAAGAATTCCTGTGACATTCTGTAATCATCCAAATAATGACAAATTTGGTTCAAATATTAATGAATTATATGGAATTACTTGTATAATTTTTATTGGTGTACGTATTGCTTGTGGCTCGTGTACAGAGGCATACAAAAGATTTCTGTACCATTACGGTCTATAGACGGTATTTCTTATAAATGCATCTTAACATGGTTACACTCCAATAAATATAGTAAAATAAAACTTATGTTATTAGAATGTTTAAAAGAAGTAAAAAATGATAGGCATAAAGTTGGTAATTAGTTTACAGGGTTACACAAAATAATTCCGATATGTTTTACAATTATTTGGCAACAAATTTGGCGTACGTATTTATGAGTTACAAGGAGATATATATATATATACACACACACAATATAGAGATAGATACCGACAGATGAGACATCGAAGGTTGAGGGGAGAGGCAACCACCTCTCAGAAACACTGTTTATGTGGTGATTTAATTATATATATATATATATATATATATGTTAAAAATCATTTTAAATAATATGGAATTAATAAAAATGTGCTGTTGAGTAATGAATGATGCAAATAGGACGTTGAAGCTGTTGATCTGCAGATCCACTAGTAATAAAACCTTATATCGTCAATAAAAATACGATTCATAATTCTGTACTGATAAGTATAAAGGATTTAAGTCCAAAAAAGTCGATTTTGAGTTAAGTACATAGTCAGACTCAGAAAAAAATTCTCTACTATCGATTGGTATAAAGGATTTAAATTCATGTCATTTAGTCTTTGAGAAAATCCATTGGTAAAAAAGGATTCAAGTCAGAAACGGATCAAAACGGATATTTTAAAACTGGTCTGACATTATTACAGTAAAAAGGTTCCATTTAATGCACGTTTAAGTGAATTTCTGTCCTATTCTCCCATGTTACGAAAATCGTAAATTTCTAATAACTTACGAAGTTTTTAAAATCGAATGTTGCAAATGAATAGGGTTCTTGCCAGTGTCGAAAGTAATATTTTAAAACTGATCTGACCTCTCTGCGACAATTTGTTCTTGAGATATCGTGTACAGAGACTAACAAACTAACGGACTAACACACTAACAGACACCCTACAGACAGACACCATACAAATTTTGTCATTTTCGGATTCCTCACACCTGAAAACGTGTAAAAAAGTGAAAAAACCGAGGTCGAAAATTTTCACGATTACCTAAGTTCCTCATACCTATAGTATGATGGGGAACTAAAAATTCGTAAGTTTTTTGGAATTTACGATTTACTTAACATGTCAGAATAAGGCAAAATCGAGCATAAACTTCCATTTTGAGGATCAAAAATACATCAGAAAACTTCAAAACTGCATTTATGATATTTGTTTGAACATGATTGAATACAAATATTCTAATAGGAAAATTTCGTAAATTATTCGTAATTTACGATTTTATCAACATAGCGAAATTGTAAATTTTTCATATAAATATGAATTTTGAGGATTATTGCATTGGAAATAGTAGCATGAAAATTAAACAACGAATTGACCCATATAAAATAAATTAGTAGATTAGAATAAGATAAATATATCGAAGTGAATGGTGGATAGCCTATTAGGCGAAGATTTCATTCTGTCACTGTATCAAGCTTTGGTAAAATTCATTTCTTTTACCATGATTATAATATGTCTCGCACTAGAAATTTATGAGAACATAAATATGATGGGGAACTGAGCAGAGTCTACCTATGCCAACAATTTTTTTCCCCAATTGATTTGATAAGTAATAATGATCGTTTAAACGCATGCTTTAAAGCTTACCGATTTTACGTGAATAAAAAAGCAGAGAATTTAACATATATACATATTTGACCTTCCTGATCAGAAATGAAATAACTTTACAATTTTTTGCACTTTTATCCAAATACAGAATTAATTACGTACATATTAAAAAAGATGACAAGGTAGAATTTCTCTCTCGGGATACTAGATAAGGAGTATATGTGCTTTGATTTCAATTATGGATATTTTTGAAGAATTATAAACACTTTGTTGTTGTAAGGTTCGATAAAACTAGGCATTTTTTCTATTGAAAAAAAAAAGTCCACATGGTATAATCTACTGTACATAATAATGTGTAAAAGAAACTTTCGCAGTCTGTGAAATCTAAACGAACGAGCAAACTATTTTTTGTAAATATAGACAAATATAACGAATAATAATAAACAAAAATGCTTTCCCTCCGTATATTTCTTTCTTTTTTTTTTTTTTTCCTTTCCCGGTTGACTATTATTATTTTACATATTTTGTTTTCATTTCACATTCACAAGGTTAAAAATAATTCTGATTATGCATACTTATATGAAATTTTGTCCTATACTGCTACATTAACACTTATGATAAAATGGATGACAGTGCGAATTTTTAACAATATTTTAAAACACTTTTTTTTTTTTTTTTTAATGTGAAATCATGTCGTCTGGTGGCAAAAGATTTTTTTTTTTTTTAATGCAGTTTGAAACTACAAAAACTACTTAAATGAGCTAAACTTTGTAGCATGTAGATGTATTTCAACCAATTGGGAATTTATTTGTGGCAAAATATTTTTTTATTAAATTCAAAAATTTTATTTAAATAATTTTATTCATTTTATTTTTACACATTTAATTTTACAAATTTTTTTAATATTTTAAAGTTATTACGCGCTTTAATTCACAGATGTTCTTCCTACGCTTTTATTTTTTCATAGATAATGAAAATAGACATCCATGAGGAATGGTATCTATTGTGTCGAATACGCAAAGCGTTTCTTTGAAATTTGCACTCTTCTTAGAGTTGAATCTGCAAATACTCACTCACTTCGCTGCTAATTCATAAAATTTGCTTTTTTTTTTTTTTTACTGAATGCCGAAATACACAAGTTTGCCACCAATTTGAAAATACGGGATCATTTCAACCACTAATCGTCAAAAAATAAACTCAATCATTTTATGAAATATAGTTTAAACGCAATTGATTTCTAAAATACGTTACAATTTCGCCACACTAGACTCGATCTCACCAAAAACAATTGAGGGCAGATAATAAAAATTTGTCACCGTAACTATATTTTATGTAAATAAACAGGTAAAAAATAAATTGATACCTGAATAATTAGTACCAACTTAAGTCGAAGTCCAACTAAATACTATAACTTGTATTAAATTTCGCCCGTTGTTTCATGAGATATAGCGCCTACGAAATTGTGGATTACACAGCAGAGGTCTGCACGTGCCTGAAATTTCAGGTGCGGCCCACCCCGAAGTAAAAATAAAAATGTAGGCCCGGCATGGCCAGGCCCGTATGTTAACAATCATGGCCCGGCCCGAAGTAAAAATATAGCCCTGAGCTGAAGTAAAAATAGCAAAACGTACTCGAGTCCAGACCGGCCTGGTGAAAAATAAATTTTAAGTTAGTATTCACATTAACTTAAAATTAGAATAAGATGCGCTTTCTTAAATCTTTACATATAATTTCATAATTTGAATTTACTTTCTCAAATATGTAAATTATTTCATGAAAGTAAATTTGCATCTTTGAAATTTTGAAAATACAAAAAAAAAAATCATATGATACTTTATTTAATGTAAGTTTCTGATAGGATATACATCAAAATTAAAAAATTCAGTCAATTTCAATTTCTGTTTTAGCCTGATTAGAATTGAGACAACTTAAAATCAGACAATACTGAAGAGCATTAAGTGGTCTTATGATTGAAAATTGAAATTGCATGCTGATATTTATTATGCTACAAAGGCTTTTTAAATTTTAACTTTTAATATTTTGATAACTTTTTCAACTTTTAATATTTTGATAACTAGGCATCAATATCCTTTCCCAGAGGTGCCAAGTTATTACGTATTGTCCGCAATCCTCATATAGGAATGTTTAAATAGTATTTATTCTTTTGTAATAATTATCTACGATTAAATAGGAAGATCATCACTCAATTGAATTTATTTTTCATTCGTAGTAACTTGACACATGACATATTTTGACACATCAAATATACTACTTTTTAATGGAGACTCTTATACACAATATATATCACACAATAAAAATTATATAACACTTGAAAGATGGTATGTTAATTAAAATCAGCATCTATATCATAATAGTTCAAGAGTGCCTATCTCACAACAGAACTCTCACACTATTATTTTTTATAAATAATTTTTGCCATAAATTTATCACAATTTTTAATTTATTCAGTAAGATTGAATATGATAAAAATTATTGATAAAAAATAGGGGTGTAAGAGTTCAGTCTTCAGACGAAAACTTTTGCATTGTATTTATTTAAATCCCATTTAACACAGGGTGTCTACCGACACAATTTCTTTCTTGACTGTTCCAATAATATAGTAAATTTCTATAACACATTCCCACGTTATTTAAGGGACACATTTAACATTAATATACTGGTGGGAGAGACACGAGAAAAAAAAATAATAATAAAAGGTGGGTCAGTCGACAATTTGTGAATCAATATTTTTTCAATATGTTTTTATTATTATTATTATTTATTGGCAAAATACAAATCTTCTAATATTTTGAGGATTGGGTGTGTGGTGGGGAGGGGGGGGGGAGTAATAAAAAAAAGTTAACAGAATTTTTTTTTGCTCATTCTGTAATCATAATTTTACGCAAGCTTACTTTTATTTATTTTTATAATTACAAACTAGTATGTTGTGGCCACAACATAACTTTCTTCTATATTTTCCTATACAACAAATTCACTCACAAGGGAAGTATGAATGAGTAAAATTCCGATTTAAACAAAACTGAGCTTAAATTAAAGAGCATGGTCGAAAACATACGGTAGCTTACAAATTTGCTGCAACAACCCCCCATGCAGCGAGAAAACGACCCTAAAAGTTTTAGTTGTTTCTGTAAAAACCTACGAAAGATATTCCGTTAGAAAGACGGTGTGGGACAGTGGCTAGAGTATTCAATTCCAGTGCGAAAGGTCGTGAGATCGAACCCAGGCGACTACTCGTTTTTTTTTTTTTTTTTTTTTTTTTTTTTTTAATATTATTATTAATATATATAAATGAATTAAAACAAAATATTAAAATAATTGAATAAATTTAGGGAAAATAATTATGAAATTTAATTATAAAATTAAAAGTAAATATGCTCTATATAAAGATATTATTAAGGAATATAGCGTAAAATTATCTCTTTACGGAAAATATATATATATATATATATATATACATATATATATATGCTTAAGTTTACAAATTTAGTGTCAAGTTAATAATGACTATGATTAGAAATAAAAAAAATGATCGAAACATAAGCATTTTTCAATTTATAAGCGCAACGTATAAACGAAAAATCATCGCAATAACGACTATATAAGTAAAAGTTCTTTATTTTTCCGCATGAAAAATAATTCAATTAAAAGCAGACAATCAGCTTTTGGAGGCGCTTTATGCTTTAGCAGCGTTGGCAAAAAATATTAATTAAGAATTTATATAAAGCAAAATAAATAAATAAAGGTAATTTTTTTTTTTTTTTTTTTTCGAATGTTATTCATTTACTTAATTTAGAAAGAAAAATTAAAAGCATTTTTTCGCTTGAAATAAAATGTTTTAATAATTTAATAGAAATACTATTCATTTTTATGTACGAAAAATAGCAAAATTAAAAGCAGACGATCACCATTTGCTACTAGCGGCTTTGACGTAAAATATTGATAAAAAAAAAATAGCTGAAACTATAGGAAAGGAAAAAAATGTGTAAATAAAATTTATTTTCACTTAAACTCGTCATTTATATAAATTACAAAGAAAAATTAAAAATATTTTTTTTTTTTTTTTTAGGTTGAAAAAAAAAAAATTTAATAATTTAATTAAACATTTAAATATATTTTTTAATTAAATTTAATAATGATCTTCCTTAATTTTTTCCCTTTATTTTATTAAAAAAAAGTATGCATATTATATATCTGTATATGCATATTTGGGAAAGAAAAAAAAAAAGGTAAGTGTTCCGTCGGGGCTCGAACGCAGGAACTACGTAATACGAATTCAGGACCTTGCCACAGCACCACGCTTCTGCGAGCTGGAGTGTTCTTTTTTCGATTTTGATAAAAAGCATCTAAGTTTAAGGGTCATTTCTTGCCCCCTGGGGAGTTGTTGCAGCAAATTCGAACTCTATCCTATGTTTTCGACCATGCTCTTTAATTTAAGCTTGATTTGGTTTAAATCGGAATTTTACTCATTCATACTTCCCTTGTCAGTAAAAATAATTTATTAAATTTATTATTTAAAACTAGTATGTTGTGGCCAACACAAAAATTTCTTCTATATTTTCCTATACAAATTCACTCAGTAACAATATTTAAAAAAAAAAAAAAAAAAAAAAAAATTTTTTTTTTTTTGTTGTTAAAAGTAAAAAAAAAATCGGTAACTTTGTTTTAAATTATCACAGATTTATAGTTCAACCATTCGTTTTAAAAGGTATTGACGAGACCTTTCGAAAGATACCCATCTTGAAAATTCCCCCCCCCCCCCCGAAGAGTACCTTCCCCCAGGGGGGGAAGCGATGCCCCTACATGCACAGAATTTTTTTCCTAGTTAACTACTACCATTATGAATAATTCATATTAATTTTACAATCACGAGTTTAAAATAACTCTCATTATGCACATTTATGCGAAATTTTGTCCTATACTGCCATGTTAAAAGTTTACAAAAAAAGCAATCACAGCGCCTGTTGAGCGATTGATCCCCAAATCTAATCAGCACCAGTTTATGTCAGGGTGCAACTAAATACTAAGTTTGGTTAAATTTCATTCATTGGTTCGTGAGCTACTGTGTCCACAAAAATCGTGATACACACAGACAGACAGACAGACATTTTCTAAAAACTACCAATTCGTGTTCAGGACATCCCAAAACGTGTAAATCCATCAAAAAACGGAGGTCGAAAATTTTCACGAATCCAATACTTCATATTACATATAGAAGAATGTAAAAATTATCTTCCATGATAAACCAGACGATTTCCATAGTATAATACTAAATATTAAAAAAAAAAGTCAATTTTATTCTCAATATTACATTTTTTTTTTTTTTTTTGGTTAAAAATGAAAAAAAAAAAAAAAAAAAAAAAAAAAATCGATAACTTTATTTTAAATTATCGCAGATCGATGGTTCATTCGTTTTAAAGGTATTGGCGAGCTCAGGCGAGGCTCCTACATACACATTTTTTTTTTTTCCCCCAGCTGACTATCTCTATTACAAATAATTCTTTTAAATTTCATAATGATTATTAAAAAATAATTCTCTTTATGCACATTAATACAAAATTTTGTCCTACACCACTATGTTAAAAATTTAGAAAAAGCGGGATGGCAACGCAAGCTGTTGGACAATTTTTACCAAAAGTTGATAGGCACTAATTTATAGCGATGTACACAAATGGTATGTCTACATACCAATTTGTATGAAATTCTGTGCTGTAGTACCTAAGATACAGTCGCCACAAAATTTTCTCACACGCACAGAGACAGACAGACATTTTCTAAAAATGGTCAAAATCGTGTTCTACAGCTCTCAAAACGTGTAAAAACCCGAGATCGAAATTTTTTACGAATCCAATACTTCTATTGAATATAGAAGAAAGTAAAAATAAAATTTAAAACAGCGCGTAATTGGATTTGAGGCTATATTCAATCTAAACATAATTGTTCAAAAGTTTATCTAAAGCATTAATCAAAGCGACTAAAAAGTAAAAAAAGTAAAAAATGTTTGTAGCAGATGTTCCTGCGTTATATTAGGTATATATATATAAATATATTTTTTATGTTAAACTAGAAATGGTCTGTCTGCCACATTTATATTTTTTCTCAAGTCTGTTCCTGGAATTCTTTATAGAAATGTTAGAAACTTCAACTTTGTTATAAAATTTTATCTTTGTTTTGATTGCGCAAACCCGACTTGCTTAAAAATTACTTTTTATTTGCGGACCCGGTCCTTTTTAAAATTCACTTCTGTTTTAACAGGCCGGCTCGGCCCGCTTCAAAAATCGTCTTTGTTTTGTCGGCCTGTTTAAAAATTCACCCTTGGTTTGCCGGCCCGTTTAAAAGTTTACCCTTGGTTTTCCGATCAGTTTAAAAGTTTACCCTTGGTTTTCCGATCCGTTTAAAAATTTATCCTTAGTGGCCTGGACCGAACCGTGGGCTGGGCCGGGGACGGACCTCGCCCCGGCCTGTGCAGGCACACAGACATTTTATAAAAATGATTAAACATGTTCAAGACATCTTAAAACTATAAATCCATCAAAAAGCGGAAGTGGGAAATTTTCACGAATATTCTTTTATTATTATGAATACAGAAGACAATGAAAATACATGTATCAGAGTTAGAGGTGTGCACGGGCCGGAATTTCGAGGCCCAGGCCCGGTCCGTACGAAAACTTTACTTACCCGGCCCTGCCCGTTATGAAGTCGAAAAATGCGGCCCGGGCCCAGCCCGGCCCGGACAAAAAACGATAAAATCAGGCCCGACCCGGCCCGGCCCGATTCAAAAATATGTAAAATAACAAAAAAAAAAATGCCTTTTTATAAAAAAGATTTTTAGTATGTGTTTTGCAGAGGTTTTATATAACCAAACAATAGTACGTTCTTTAACAAAACTGCTGAAATTTTACAAGACAATTATATATAAACAGAAATTCATTATTATAGACAAGGCACAAAGACAAACAGAAAGTCAAATCGAAAATATTAGCATTCATCAAACAATATAGGAAGGTATTTAAAATGGTTAATACTACTGAAAATGCAATTTCAACCATTTTCTCTTATATACCATAATGTATCCTAATCTTTCATGTGCTCCGGGCTCCGGTAAACAAAACTTTAATGTTAATCCAACCATATTCAATAGAAATGTTGCTTTTGCCCATGATAAAAATGATACTACTTTCGTCCACTGGAAAAAAAGGAAAAGGAGCCTTAGAGAAAAAAGTACAGCGGAAATATTTTTATAGCCTTTATACCACCTAAACTCAACAGATCATAAGAAACAAACCCTCATACACAGTAATGTATCCAATTTCTTTTGTTATGTACATGTACGCAAACTGGTAGTGACATCCATACTATTTTGAATAGGAAACCATCTAATATTACTTTAAATAAAATATATTAATTTCGAGGCACGCTAAAAATATTTGCGAAAAATCAGATTTCGGACAGACAGACTGATAGACAATTAAATTGACGTTACAGACACTTTTTTAACAAAATAGAACTTTCTGCGACATACAAGCCTGTAAAATTACGCAAAATAAATGACTGAAGAAATATTTTATCTATTTCCTTTTTCGTTGATTAACGAGGAAACCAGAAAAAGATTCGGGCCGACACGGCCCGGAAAAAATTTCATTCAGGCCCGGCTCGGCCCGAATATACACAAAAAAACTGAGCCCGGGCCTGAAAAAAAATTTTAAGCCCGGCCCGGCCCGGCCCGGCCCGAAAGCAAATTCAAAAATTCGGCCCGAACCCGGCCCGTGCAGACCTCGAACAGAGTTGTCAAAAATGCGACGTAATGTTTTAAATCATTACTAAAATCATGCGTAGCTTTGAAATTTTTTGAAATTTAAAAGTAGGACTCCTTAGAATCGTAATTAACTTAAACACTTGAAAAAAGAATTTTTTTTCCTTATCCTCCCAAGAAATTCTCACTTTATTACTTCAAAGGTTCATGGCAGAGGTCTGCAAGGGCTGGATTCGGGCCGAAATTTTCAATTTGCTCTCGGGCTGGGCCGGGCTCAATTTTTTTGTGTATACTCGGACCGGGCCTGAATGTAATTTTTTCCGGGTCGTGTCGGCCGGAATCTTTTTTCTAGTTTCCTCGTTAATCAACGAAAAGGGAAAATGATAAAATATTTCTTCAGTCATTTATTATACATACCTTCCTATATTGTTTGATGAATGAACTTGACTTTCTGTCAGTCTTTGTGCCTTGTCTGTAATAATGAATTTCTGTTTATATATACAGTTGAACCTCGTTAACGTGAATCTGAAGGGGGGATAAAAAATTTGTTCATGTTATCAGTAGTAGTAGTTCATGCTTTCAGTAACTAATTTTCATACTACTAAACTAATCTTCATTCTGACGGGAATTGTGGAAACAGTTCATACTAAAAAGATTTCACGTTAATGAGATTCGACTGTATAATTATTTTGTAAAAGTTCGGGAGATTTGTTAAAGAACATTCTATTGTTTGGCTATATAAAAACTCTGCAAAACGCATACTAAAAATATTTTTCATAAAAAGTTTTTTTTTTTTTGGGGGGGGAGGGGGGAGGGGAAGGGGTTATTTTACATATTATTGAATCGGGCCGGGCCGAGCCATACACTGGTAAAAAATAAAAGGACCGGGCCGGGCCGTGCAGACTTCTAGTTTGTGGTTTCCACTTAAAAATTACTAATTAAAGGGCGATCTTCACCCTATTGTCACTGGCAGTGATATCCCATATTTTACGCATTACCTAATGTGTATTGTTAAATTCCTTTTGCACATTCAGAAAATTAATAACTTAAAATGATTGCTTAAAAATAATAATAACAATAATATTTTGTTTTGAAGCTAAAGTGTGAATTTTTTTTTTTTTTTTAAATACACTGGGTAATGAATCATCTGCATTACAAATTTCCCCATAGAATAACATGGGGTTTCGTGCCGGCGACGATAGGTAAAAAGTCGCTTTAAATTTAATCCAGATTTGTTTTTTCTCTTGATAAAAAGTTAAACTATTTATTCATGTAATAAAATTTGATAAAAGTTAAATAACGTCAGCTAATATAATTTAAAGGGCAAAATTTACTTTAGAAGTTGATCGCTCAAATCAATAAAATGAAACGGCAAAAAATACACAAAATACTTTGTTATGATTAATAATTTCTATTTAAAAAAATGCCCTATTTATTCAATCTTAAAAAGAAAGAAAGAAAAAGAAATTTCTAGTTCAGGGCTTTTCTGATCAGATCATCTTATTAAAAACCTTTAAAGTCTTTGAAAACAAAAATTCTAAAAAGCAAACAAATTTAGTTTGACAAAATCGGGAAAAGTTGTAAAACCTTTTTTTTTTTTTTTTTTTTTTTTTAATATTCGTTTGTTATCATATTTTTTAAAGTTAACTTAAATTACATGCATATTTTGAATGCTCAAACAAACATACAATATCGCTGATAATGCTATCTAAGAGAAAAAATTCTATTTAATTAACAACTAAATAGATCACAATAATCATTAAATTAACTGTTTGGCAGATAAGGAACACGTAAGAATTGAGAAGGATAAATAAAATAAAAAGCTACAAGTGCACTTACTTCTTCTCTTCTCAGCAGATTAATCACCAGAGTTCCGAAACTAATTATGCAACTGTACCATCCCACCGGACACTATAGATATAAGCTTAATTAAACATAGGCCACCGGTAAAACACCACTTTTTTAATCCAGTACTTCAAGGGTTAAGCACAACAAGTTACGCAACATGTATCGGAAAGATTCACTTAATCTCCGATCTAATAACGTCAATAACACAAAATCATGCATTTGAGTAAACCGGAAACTCCTTTCAAAATATCTACCAGAATGAGCACCGCAACAGTTGGTTGTATTTGGCGAGAAAGGTTTCGACGCCAAACGGAGATAAGTAACGGGAATAAAAAAGGGATGTTATGTAACACATTGGTTAGCTGTCGGCATTATTGTTTTGAAGGAGAAAGGTCGAAAAGAGTTTGCGTTTTTTAATAATTTCATCCTTTTCAAACTCTTTTAGAGATTTTACTGATACATTAAGTATATATTTTTGATGCTGAATTTTTATTGGATTTTATCGATCAAAGTTAAAATATAGTTTGGATATTCCTCATTTTTGTCTTTTTTTTCTATAGTAAGTTATTTTGTAAACATCTTTTTTTTTTTTTTTTCTTCTCTCTTTTCAGCATATTACTACCTGAAAATTTCTTTGTGTTCAAATCAGCGTATGGATATAATAAAAAGAAACATTTTTACAAATCTATGAAAAATTTTATTCAGAAATACTTTTTTACTACTCTAATTTTTAGTTAAATTTAGAGATTTCTGTACTATGAATTCATAATCACTATTTATAATTAACATTTTATTTATTTTTAAATCGATTAAAAATTCGAGATTTTTTAAAAGACATTTTTTTAATACCTCAATCTAAAAATTACGTGACTACGCAGTTAGCATATTGACAGCTAGCAAATTTTAGAATATCAATGCAAAATGGCCTAATACATGTATATATTATATGGTTTCATATTGTGCAATGTTTGAAAACGTTTTCAATATATATACACTGCTCGACATTGAAAATGCAACACCAAGAAGGAATGATAACGGAATGAAATTTGTTGGACACATATATTATAGTAGGAAGAACAATTGATTAAAATTTCAGGAAATTTGGAGTAATATGTACTGAGAAAACAGTACATAAAGCAGCGACTTCTTTGAGCAATAACACCACATATCTGTCTAGGCATTGAATCGAACAGCGATTGTATGACATGTACGGGTAGAGCACTTCATGAAGCTTCAACACGATGCCACAATTCATCGATCGAAGTTACTGGTGAGTGGTGGGGGGCCAGTCGCTTTTCAATGATTAAACAGTCATTTTCATTGGTGTGAGATCAGGAGAACGCGCTGGCCAGAGCAACAATCGAACATATTCTGTATCAAAGAAGGTCCGGACAATACAAAAAACTTGCGGTCGTGCATTATCTTGCTTAAATTTTGCGCTACGGAGGCCTCGAATACAGGGCAGATGGGCGGGCCTTAACTCATCAGAAATTTAATGGTCGCTGTTCAGAGTACCAGGAATACGAACATGAAGTAATCGAGACGTGTATCCAATGGGAACCCATAACATCATTGCAAATGATGGACAGTATGATGATGTCGAATCCCAGCTGGTAATGGGCATTATTCATAATGCCGTTAAATACGGATAAGGCAATCTTGATGCTGTAAACAGGATATTGATTTGTCTGAAAAGTGACTTCACGCCATTCCTGCGTCCAGGTTCATCGTTGATCACACATTAATGGCGCCCATATCAGTGATGCAGTTTTGAGGGTAATCAGAATTTTAGTAGCCGCATACCTGGATTGATGGTATGTTGTACCATTGGATTCTCGTCCCGGTCACCTCTTGTTTTCATTCCCGCCACTCTGAATACCAGCCATTACATTTCTGACGAGTTAAGTTGAGGCCCATAGCTGTGCCCTATGTTCAAGGCCTCCGAAGCGCAACATTTAAGCAGGACAATGCACGACCCGAAGTTGTCCATA
The DNA here is from genome assembly GCA_963930645.1 of Salticus scenicus. Taxonomy (NCBI): domain Eukaryota; kingdom Metazoa; phylum Arthropoda; class Arachnida; order Araneae; family Salticidae; genus Salticus; species Salticus scenicus. The sequence goes on along the minus strand of OZ005650.1, from coordinate 300,535,199 downwards.
TTGTCTGGGCCTTCATTGATGTCGAATGTGCCCGACTGTTGCTCTGGCCAGCGCGTTCATCTGATCTCGCACCAATCAAAATGACGGTTTAATCGTTGAAAAGCGACTGCCCCCCCCCCACCACTCACCAGTTACTTCGATCGATGAATTGTGGCATCGTGTTAAAACTTAATGAAGTGCACTACCCGTACATGTCATACAATCGCTGTTTGATTCAATGCCTAGGCAGATATGTGCTGTAATTGCCCACAGAGGTCGCTGTTTTATGTACTGTTTTCTCAGTACATATTACTCCAAATTTCCTGAAATTTTAATCAATTGTTCTTCCTACTATAATGTATGTGTCCAACAAATTTCATTCCGTTATTATCATTCCTTCTTGGTGTTGCATTTTCAATGTCGAGCAGTGTATATATATATATATATATATATATATATATATATATATATATATATATATATATATCGGACACAGCTAAGAACTAGCCTGATTAAATCAGCTTTCTAATTTAAGAATTTAAGGGGGAAAAACCGCATTGAAATCTGTCTGTTCATTTGGAGCTACAATGCCAGACAAACAAACACATACACAAATGTTTAAACTGTTAGAACCCCCTTTCTTATGGTCCATAGTTTAAAAAAAAAAAAAAAAAAAAAAAAGAGAGAGAGAGAGAGAGAGAGTGAGTGAGAGAATAGTAAAGAAAAATGCTATACACAATATCAGCATAAAAATAAAAATTGAATGTATATTTGCAACAACTTTAGTGAATAATAGTTGACTTATTTAATTTCTGAAATGCATTAAGTTTTCTTAAAATTTAAATTTCTATTTAAAATTTCAATATCTTAATATGCAATCTTATCTTAATTTAATCTAATACTAAAATCTCAATACATATATCGACCTCTTTTTTTTTTCTTTTTTAAATATTTCAACTCCTCCTCTATATATTATAAATTATTTAATACTACTTTTTAGGTAGATTCCTTATAGGAGATCTACCTATTGCAATGGTTCTCATGACACGACTTCTGGAAAATTTCTTCATATCTTCACCGATCATGACCCCTAGAACCCGAAACCACCCTCCGTTCAAAAGTTTATATATATATATATATATAGGTATATATATATATATGTATAACGCTTTTTCCCATGTTAAGTTGTGAACACGATAACTGGAGTAATTTTTATTTAAATTTAACCAGCTCGGGATATGTTGTCAGGACAGTAAAAATCTCGGTCGAGTTCGTAGATGGGGTGTCCAGCTCAAAGGGGGTGGAAATGGTGGAGGGTGAAAATTTTCATTTGCTCATAATTTATTTAATATTGAAAATAGGAAAATACTTTAAATCAGGCGAATTACCGCCTTACTCTAAAGAACAACTTTTGTATTTAAACTTTTTCGATAACTTCAATTGCTTAAAAGTTACAAGTTAAAAAGTGATTTTTCGACGTTTGTGATGAACATTTTCTATAGCTTTCAATGCAAAAATTTATAATCTGATGCTTATGTCACGTGCGAAAGATAATAAAAAAAATCACTGAAAATATAATAAAATTTTAATCATGTTTTTAAACAATATAATAATCTGATTCTGATTTAAAAAAAAAAGTTTAATTTAACAGAAAATATGACGTCACAATTACAACAATGTACTGAGAAAAATGAAATTAAACTGGCATGGTAGAAAAGGTAATAAATTTGGGACATTTAGGTATTATCCCTTTAACAAATGAACTAGGGACGATTTTAATGGATTTTCCGTTGAAGTTTATTTTCATGAAAACTTAAATTTAAATTAGAGTATTTCATTACTCGAATTCCTTTATTTTGATAAATAAAACTATACCACTTTAAAAAAAATAAAGAACATTCTTTTATTGCAAAATGAACTAATAAAGGTTTTAGAAAACTATTACATTTTTTTAAATCTTTATTAAAAAAAAATTAATTGTTGCCACTCGACATTATACAAATACATCCAAATTCTGTGTCACATACGATAGTTTTATACAAGTATAGATTTTTTGTTTACATCTGGAACCTGATGGGAAAAGTGCCTGAAACACTTGTATCTAGTATTGTCATTGATTATGAAGTCGTGTGCAAAATTTCAGGTCCTTCGGACGATAAGAAGTTGCCGAAAATTGAATTGCAAAATTCCGTTACATACATTAATAGTTGCATCATATCAAGTTAATAAAAGTGTGTTAATTAAAAACCATGTTAAACGCTTTAATTAATCATTTTAAAATATAAAATTAAAATAATACGTCAATCTTAATACAAATATCGTTTGTGGTGAATAGTTTAGAATGTCGGTTTAGGCAAGAATTTAAAATTTACGATTGAGAGAAATACGTTACAGCTTCCTTTGACTTTTTATCTTGTCGAAACAAGATATTGGTCTGTGAAGAGATATGATGTTTTCGCGTGGAAAGAAAATATAATGACGCCAAAGCTGCCTTTCTCCATCGCCAGGCTCGCCAAATTTTGTCGCCAAGTCAAAAATTTCATCGTCAACTATGAACCTTTGCCACCAAATCACAAATTTCATTGCTAAGTCGCAAGTTTTGTCACCAAAATCTCGCCAAATCATACAATTTACTAAATTCATAACAATTAACATTGAAATTCAGCGGTGCCAAATGGTCCAAGGTTAACTAATGTTAATGTTAATGTTCCAGCTTATGTGAACCAAAACAGTTTCACTTTACAATTTTTACTCATCTGAGAATAAGAATCACAAAAACACAATACAAAACTTTCAATAATTCAATAAAAATTACAACGAAATAACTATCCAAAAACCGCTACCACTTATCTGTATTTGACTTGACCATAGCAACGCCAGGCTTACCAGAGCTTGACCATAGTAAGAACACAAGTGCATTTTCACGTTTCTATTATTGTTTCTTTTAAAAGAAAGATATTGAACAACAGTTATATGGATTTAAAATAAAAATTATAATTTTGATTTAGCTTGGGTGGGAGGGGGGTGTAAGCCAATAGCCCCCTCCGGGATTCACCATTGCTGTGATTGCATATCGTTAAGGCTTCTATTTGTTGGATGATTATGAGCTTGAATTTTAAAAAATTGAAACGTTTACAAACCAATAAATCTAGCCTAAAATTTTAAGTAAAACCCTTTTGTAGTTGAAAATTAAATTTCTTGAAAACAGAAAAGCGACGTAAATAATGCAATGTGTGGCAACAAAGCCATTGGCTAAGTATTAATGCATATGTAAAATTTCTTTACAATTGCAACATTTACGTAAAGGAATCTACCTTTGCCTTTAAGCTTGCCGAAAAGGGATTTTTTTTTTTTTTTTTTTTTTTTTCAGAATTTTTTCCCCAGTAATGTTTGCAGTAGTAGTAGTGATCGACAATTTGAGGGTCATAGGCCTGGATGCATCTCACGCTCACTTGAATTTAAGAGAAAATTACGGAAAACTTTTTACGGCTATGCAGAATCTTTTGGCCACTGGTTAGGCTTGGACTTCAGGACTTTGCAATATATGGCGCCTATTGTGACAACTTTTTTCGTTAGTATTCAGAGTACAGTATTAGTATTTGTTAGTATTTCGTTAGTACAGCACATCAGTGTAAAATTTTTGTATGATAATTTATCTTGTTTAATTTTGTTAGAATATGTTATAATATTCCTAAATTATATACAATGTATTTTTAAAAGGTTCATATACACATACTGAGTGATTAAAAACAGATGTTACAGCTATTATCTCTTAAACAAACAGTATAGAAATATATTTCCAATTACACATTTGGTTCAAATAAAGAGTACATTTCAGTTGCTTTTTCAATACTGCTTTTTTAACACTTTCCAACAACGTTGAAAAGTGTTAATGACTTCGGTTTGTCTGTCTGTCTTTCCGCGCTCTAACTCCCGTAAATATTTATAGAATTTCTTGAAACTGATATATGTTATTCATGTTCACTATCGGATGTTCCCTATTGAAAATGGAGATTATACCTCTACTGGTTTGTGTACAGGGACACCCGAAAGAATTTCAAAGCATTGCGTCCTATGAGAGGTACTTCTATAAACCATATTTTCATACCTTTACTGTACACAAATCTTAATGAAATTTAAATATGTTATTCAAGTTCACTCTCGGATGTTTCCTGTATAAAATGGTTTGTGTACAGGAACACTGAAAAGTATTCCAAAGCATTACGTTCTACAACAGATATTTCTATAAACCAAATTTTAACAACTTTACTTTCCACGAAGTTTTATGAAATTGAAATATGTTATTTATATGCACAAAAGAATGCTTTGCATAGAGTATAGCTTGATTAGCATTAGATTTACAGGGTGATACAAAAATATTCTATTCAGTTATATTAAGAGCTATTAATAATAAAAATTTGCTAGAATTGTATTTTCGTTTACATTAAGCGTTTTTGACACTTTCTAACATTTTTTAAAAATGAATTTGATTTCAATTTGTGTATCTGTCTGACTGTTCTTCTGTCCGTCAGTCTGTCTCTCTGTCTATTTTTCTGCGCTCTAATTCCCGTAAATATTTATGGAATGTCTTCAAACTGATATATTTTATTCAAGTTCACTATCGGATGTTCCCTATTGAAAATGGAGTGAATACCTCCCCTGGTTTGTGTACAGTGACACCCAAAAGAATTCGAAAGCATTGTGTTCGATGAGAGGTGTTTCTATAAACCATATTTTAATACCTTTACTGTACAGAATCTTTAATGAAATTTTAATATGTTATTCAAGTTCCCTATCGGATGTTTCCTATGTAAAATAGAGTACATTTCTAACTTGTTTGCGTACAGGGCCACTTGAAAGTATTCCAAAGCATTGCATTCTATAAGAGTTACTTTTATAAACTAAATTTTAATCATTTTACTTTGCACAAAGTTTAAAGCAATTGAAATATATTATTCGTTTGCACAAAAGAATGCCTTCTATATAATATAGTATGATATGATTAGCATTAGATTTACAGGGCCATGCAAAAAAAAATCAGTTGCATTAAGAGCTATTAATAAAAATTTGCTGGAATTGCACTTTCGTTCAAATTAAGCGTTTTAACACTTTCTTATAATTTCAGTGGGAATATGATTTCAATTTGTGTATCTGTCTGTCCGATTGTCTATCTTTCTATCTGTTTCTCTCCGGCTCCTAGCATCCGTAAATATTTTGCGAATTTTAAAAAAAAAATGTTACAATCAAGTTCACTATGGAATGTTCCTATTTAAAATAACATTAATAGGTCCTGTACAACTAGTTTGTGTACAGGGACAACAACAAAAATAAAAATGGCAATGCATTACGTTTTAGGACAGACATTTTTAAAAGTTAAAGTTAAAACTTTCTACTGTAAAAATCATAAAATATTCTAAAATAATGTTTTGTATAGAATATGATATGATTAACTTTCAGATTTACAGGGCTACACTAAAATATTCAGATACATTAAAAGCTGTAATAATCTAAGGCCTGCATTTTCTTTTGCGTTAAGCCTTTTTAACACTTTCCAAAATGCCTAAGAGTTATTTTAAAATCTATTAGTCTATCTGCATATTTTCCAATAATTACGTACAGTTGGAAAGTGTTACTAATCAATGCGTACTGCATGATTTTTCTTTCTTTCCTTTTTTTTTTTTTTTTTTTTTTTTTTACAAGGGGTTGTACACATATTAAAATACAAAACTTAATTTTTCTCGGTCCCTTTTTTCTATAACTTATATTTAGAAAAATATTGCCTTGGTCTAAGAAGAAAAATAAAAATCATTTCACCTTTCTAAGTGAAAAATTCGCCGAATTTTTGCAATCTGCAAATTCCAGCACTTTTGCCAAGTCTTAAGGAGTTGTTTCAAATGTAAGAACTTGTATTGTGGTGCACTTCAAATAATCTTCATTTATGTTTTGCTATGTAAAATACACATCTATCATTCGATAGCCATGATTCACCATTTTAAGATTTCTTTAATTAACTATGGAATTGCATTTATAATGCATATTTAATAGTGACAGTGTTTCACTCTAAATCATATTGAACGTCATGGTTATTTATTTACTTCTTGTTGTCGTGTAGGTTAAGGCCGATTGATTAGGTTAGAGTTCTAGGTCTGGGTGAAGTACCCTCCGTGGAGGTCTTTCTATGGGGTTCATTAACAGTTAGGTTATGCAGTCTTAATAATACTTTCTAATAAGGTCTAATAAATGTTTATAACATCTGCTTATCAATTTGTTTGTCCATCTCTCTCATCACTGCGTTCTCCGTAAATAAATTTAGAATTCATTGAAACTGACATAGATGTTATTTAGATTGTTCGGCTTTATTGTAGAATGTAATTATGGATGTGGCAAACCTATTTTCTGAACAGGGAATTCCAAAATAACTCGAATATATTGGAAAGGTGTATCTTTTAAAGATATTTCTACATATTTATATGCACTCAATTATGAAATTAAGATACATTTTCAAAATGTAATAAAAGTTAGGGCTGTGCCGATTAATCGATTCGGTTAATCGATCAATGCTTAATTCCGATCAATTTTTTTAATCGTGTTAATCAGCTCGATTAATTCGATTAAAAATTTTCAAAATCCGATTAAAATTTTCAAATTACGAATTAAAGTAAAAATGCTGTTCTGCCTACAAAATATTTTTTCACATATTTTGCTAACAAACATTCTAAAAAACTTCCATTAAATAATGAAAAAGCAGATAAATAAATAAATAAAAATAAAACCTCTCAAAGGAAGTTGTTGCACTTTTGTTGAAAGAGAAAAGGGGGAGGACAGTTATTAAACAAGATGCCGTTTTATGTCCACACTGGGGCAACACCACCTGTAGTCTTCTACAGGGAGTGTTGGCTAGAGCAATAGTTTTCCCAGAAACAAGAAACTTCCAAAAAATGGCAATGCTCAAGATAAAGAAAAAAAAAATAGAAATGATCTTGATTTCCAATATTCTTTTGGTGGGGGAAATGTCAACAGAGTTTCGCAATATCCTCAAAAGTTTATTATCAGTTCAGAATTGCGGATAATAACTATTGAAGTAGAAACAGATAATATCATTCTGTTCTGTTTTCTAGTTCGAAGTGATGAAGAACTGAAATATAAAAACAATGAAGAATTTGAGATTTTTATAATAATGATATGGAATTTTGCGAATTCATTTAAAAATAGTGACAAACGAGGTAGACAAGGCCTGCAAATATAAAACTAAAATATGTGCAAATCTATTTAATTTTTCTTTCAAAATGAATAGAAAATTAATTTTTTTAAATAAAAATTAAATAAGCGAAAATATTTATACGAAATTTACACTTAAAGTCATCAATTATTACTCGGAAAATTGATTTAAATTTCAGTTATGAAACGGATATAATCGATTGGACAAAAAAAAAAAAAAAAATAAATAAATAAATAAAAATCAGTCAAATTTATGAATAAAATAATATTATGGAGAATTTAGCTTTAAGAATATAAAAGTAATAATAAATATAAGTTATTTCACAGATGTATTTCCGAATAAAAATTTTATTTAAGAATATGTTAGGAATATATTTTTTCATTATTTATTTTTATGTTTCTTCTTCTTATTATTTATTGTTTAAAGAACTAGTCAAATTAACATTCATATAAGTTTTATGGTTTGTTGTGTACTATATATATGTGTGTGTGTGTGTAACTATGTATATATATGAGAGTTTTATTCATGATTCAAATAAAATTGTATAAATAAATATGAAAACCGATTAAAAATCCGACTAATCGACCGATTAATCGATTAATGAACTACATTAACCCAGTTAAAAGTGTTAATCGATTCCCACCCCTAAAAAAAATCCCTTATAGAAACAATATAAGTATTATTAATTCGTTCATAAGGTCACGCAAAAAGTATTTTGATGCTATCATTGTTATATCATTATTATTTCACGCATTTTTATATTTTTGTGTTGCCCTATATACTGTTCAAAAATGGAATATACTGATATAAAGCACAAAATTTAGAATATATATATAGTATCAGGTGGGTTGGCGAGCAGTTTAAAACTTTAAGAACAATACTAATTCGAATATTTACTTAACTTTTAACAAAGAATTAAAATATTTACAGTTACTATTTACATAGAAGTTAATGAGCATTTAAAATCAATCATCAAAGTAAGTTCAGTAGTCAATAGATCGTCAATCATAATTATAAAAATAGGAAATCGTCCGGCATTTCACTAACATCGTCGAGCGTGAAAAGCAAAGTAAATAAAATACAGTCATCAGCGGCACGTCTAATGAGCACACAGCTCCGTCCAGGAATCGTAGCAAAACTAAACGTCGTTCCTTCAGCGGCGCTTCTAGCTGCGCCAAAACAGGAAGTGACACCATCCACGTCAGCAGTAGGCACTTCCCTCAATATTCCGCTACTGTCAGGTGATCATCCGCTTGGACTCTGCGTTGCGGGAAAGCCAGGCAATGGGGAAAAGGATACTTCACTCGGCCATCCTTCCTCGACTGGACCTCCAGGCGATCACACTGAAAAAATACAAACAAAAAAAAAAACACAAAAGCAACACAAAAAACAAACAAACTTATTTACAATACATTTCAATTTTGACATTTTTTTTTTTTTTTAAGTTATTCCCCATTTGAGGAACTCAGCTTTTGCAGATTTGTAATAGGAGCCTTCATGGCATCCATTTCTATATTTTTTATCAATATTTTCAATATTATCATTTTCCATTTTTGCTGTTATAAAGTTACAAAAGGAAGTCAATTTTGCGTTTACGGCAACTTGGTTGCTTACGTTATCAGTTTTTCGTGGATGTCTACTCAGCTTGCATTTAGCTTTATTTTTCTTTTTACCTCGAGAAGATTGTTTTTTATCATGTGTACTCAAATCTTTACTTTGGGGTTCAAAATTATTTTGGGACTCGAACTCGAGACCCTCCAATCGATCATTTTCAGTCTTAATGCCTTTTAAGGCGTCTGTTGCATCAAGTTCAGTTGAAAAGTCTATAATGGCAGTCTTATATGTAGGGAAAACTTCTAATTTTATTTGTACAGCTTTGGGAAATAATATGGCTATTTCACCAATCGTGGTCGTCAATGGAAGTGATGGAATCAACACTTTTCTCGGATCTATACCGGCAGTCTCTTCTTCTGGGAAATTCTGTCTTTTACACTCAGTGGAATCTATTGTCAATGGCTTTTTTCTTGATTTCTTTCTTTTAAGGAGTTCGGAATTCTCGTCAACTTTTTCTTTTAACTTTTCCAACTCTTCGGCTAACTGTGAAATTTTTTTAACTAGGACTTGTTTTTCATCTTTCTTTGAATAAGTGTTTTCAAGGTTTAGCGACCTCATTCTGGAAACATTCGTCTGACTTCGTCCCTTTCGGCGCGGCTCCTCCTCTTCATCACTATCATCATCTATTTGGATAATGCTCGTTTGGTTTTGTTTCTGTCGTCGAGGCTCCTCTTCTTCCTCACTGTCATCGTCCACACTATTATCATCCTTCAAAAGCATCTTATCGTCATCACTTTCGTCATTTTCGTATTCGTCATTTTCACTTACGGGAGATTCTAGTGATTTTTTTGACAGCATAACAGGGTGAGGGGTTATATTTTCACATTTTTTAGCATTATTCAAAGTTTCATTCATTCCTAGGGATTTTTCAAAATTTTTTTCTTACAGTTAATAGGGGCATCAACAACAACATTCGATTTAATTTCGTTTTGATATGTATTTACAGGGAGTACTGTTACTAAATTTACCTCTAGAGAATTACACTTATTTCTCATAAAAATACCTTTCTCATTAATCGTTGTTTCACTTAACATTAATACATTCATGCCAATAATTATATCATACGGTATCATATTATCATGTACAACACAGATATCAGTTTTACTTTTAAAATTATCAACTTTAAGATCGGCGTCGAATGAGCCTAACGGCTTTATTGAACTTTTCCCGATCCCCTTCAAAATAGTACTCATAGTATTTAATTTTTTTACATTTAATTTGTCAAAAGAACTTTTACGCAACAATGTTGCTTCACTTCCTGTATCAATGATTCCAATAAAATTTATATCATTTACTTGTATAATTTTACTCATATTTTGATTTACGCCAATACACAGTGCATCAACTTCTTGTTTCGAACCTGGGCACTCGGAACTTTTATGCCCGTACTGCTTGCAGGAAAAACATTTCAGGCATTTGGCCTTATGAGGGCAATCTCTAGACACATGATTTTTTTCCCCACAATTATAACAGAATTTATTTACTTCATTTTTAGGACCAACTTTTTCATGTACGTTATAGGCTGCGTGCTTCGGTTTTACATTATAATCTACTTTATCAATTCTATATTTACTTTTCTCATTATCTTTTTTATATATTTCATATAACTTAATTTTCTCTTTGAATTCGCGAAGATTTTTTGCACCATATAAAATTTGTTTATTTTCAGGTTTGTCATTTATTCCTTGGATCACGTAATGCATTAACGCGGCATCTTCAATGTGCCCGTTTTTTGCCAATTCGCGTATTTTAAAGAAATATTCTATAACTGTTTCATTTGGCTTCATTTTCTTTTTACACAAAATTTCGTGTCAAGAGGCAGAATTAATTTCGATTCTAAATTCCTCGATTAATGCATTTTTTAACTTTTTATAATTTAGTAATCCTTTTTCGGATTTTACAAATAACAGAGCATTTCCGCTCAAAGACCTTTTACAGAACATTATTTTTTTTAACTCGTTTAAATTAAACATTACTGATAACTCTTCAAATTCGTTAAAAAACTCAATAATATTTTCATGCGGTTCGCCGCCAAATTTAGAAATATTGTTTTCAAAGTCACTAAAAGAGACAGTTGCACCAAGTGATCCAGAATTCACATTATTACTATAATTTATACTTTTTTTTACCCTTATTATAATCATCAATAACATTATCATTATCATTATCACTATCATTATCATAATCATAACACTTATTTTTGCTGATATGGCACTTATTTTTGCCCATATGGCATTGCACAGAGGAGTCAAGTTTTTCGACGTCATTATCACTACTTTCGTTTTCCGAATCTTCCTCATCCGAATTATTTTCAGAATTTTCCTGTTTTAACAATTCTATATCGCACAGATTCAACAACAATCTATCTCTTAACTCATCTTTACTCCCATCAAAAGGGACATTTAATACATTACAAATAATAATCAATTCATTCAATGAAAAATTTTCGTCGATAAATTTTTGTTTCTTTATATAATTTTCATCATCTACGACAAAGTTAAAGCCGGAAAATTTTTTTATTCTGCATCGGCTTTTACGATCTCCTTCGTCATTAAAGAGAAACCGATGTAGAATTTTAATTTTACTGTACTTTTCTTTTCCTAGTGCAATACCAATTTTGGGAATATCTCCCAGAGATACCATTTTATAAGAAGATAAAATGTACGTACCTTAGAAGAGCAGAAATAGCTGTTGTTCTAAATTTCCAATTAGTCGACTTGCTGTTTCTAATCCTTAAGAAACTTGAAGAACAATTTTCACACTTTAACACTCCTTAAGCCACAGATCACACTTTACGCATTGTATCATCCACTACAAATTGCAGAACAGAAAAAGCACTCCGCACAAAAGCTTCAGTGTGATTCAACACCGTAGACACACAGTTCAATCACAGTTTTAAAATCAATTAAAAGTTCAGTCTATAAAAGTTTATATAAAGTTTGTTTTTTAAAGTTCGTGTTTCTCGAAAATTCACGTTAAAATCAAAATTCACTTTAAAATTAAAATTCGCGTTCTATCCAAAATTTAAATTAAAATTAAAATAATCGATTTATTCTTAATCCAGTAGATTTTATTCTTAATCCCACTTCTGATATAGTATCAGGTGGGTTGGCGAGCGGTTTAAAACTTTAAGAACAATACTAATTCGAATATTTACTTAACTTTTAACAAAGAATTAAAATATTTACAGTTACTATTTACATAGAAGTTAATGAGCATTTAAAATCAATCATCAAAGTAAGTTCAGTAGTCAATAGATCGTCAATCATAATTATAAAAATAGGAAATCGTCCTTCATTTCACTAACATCGTCGAGCGTGAAAAGCAAAGTAAATAAAATACAGTCATCAGCGGCACGTCTAATGAGCACACAGCTCCGTCCAGGACTCGTAGCAAAACTAAACGTCGTTCCTTCAGCGGCGGTTCTAGCTGCGCCAAAACAGGAAGTGACACCATCCACGTCAGCAGTAAGCACTTCCCTCAATATTCCGCTACTGTCAGGTGATCATCCGCTTGGACTCTGCGTTGCGGGAAAGCCAGGCAATGGGGAAAAGGATACTTCACTTATATATAAAAAAAAATCCTAATACAACTAAAAATTCTCTCCACTAATATCTCATAAACTATCTGACTATCTTCTGTAGCGCTGTAAAACAATCAGTAATGATAACCACGATCTATTCTATAAAAGACATGTGCACCTATAGATATTGTATATTATTTTCATTCTGTTTTGAGCAAAATAAAGATATTAAACTGAATTTTAAAAATATACCTCTAATAGACCGCCGTGTATTAGCATTCTTTTATGAATACATAAACCAGTAATGTGTTATTTATACTATTTTCAACAGGAGCATGTTTAAAAAATCTGAATAAAATATACCAATTTTAAGGCATTATAAAATTATTTATGGAAATCAGAATGCGAAAAATTACATGGACACGTGAATTGAAATAACTTTCAGCTTCGTTGGAAGTTGTTAAAACTATACATAGTATTCAGAAAATTTTGGAGTGGAAGGCTGATATTTTATACCAACTATGTGAAAAATACCAGAGCCGGGAATCGAACCCGGGCCTTCCGCTTTACGCGCGGATGCTCAAACCATCGAGCTACCCTGGCTGATTACCAGCTAGGCATTTCTCACATAACATTCGTTGGCAAAGTCACCGAGTCTGTAAACACAGCTGGCTGATTACCAGCTAGGCATTTCTCACATAACATTCGTTGGCAAAGTCACCGAGTCTGTAAACACAGCTGTATCAAGTGACAATTATATTCATGGCACAACTCCAATAGACCACGAAATTTCTAAATTAAAATAAAATTTCGTGGTCTATTGGAGTTGTGCCATGAATATTAATGTCACTTGATACAGCTGTGTTTACAGACTCGGTGACTTTGCCAACGAATGTTATGTGAGAAATGCCTAGCTGGTAATCAGCCAGGTTAGCTCGATGGTTTGAGCATCCGCGCGTAAAGCGGAAGGCCCGGGTTCGATTCCCGGCTCTGATATTTTTCACATAGTTGGTATAAAATATCAGCCTTCCACTCCAAAATTTTCTGAAATGAATTTTCATGGTTGATGAATAAATTTCTAAATTAATTATACATAGTATTTTCTATATCAGTTTTTAGAAAATTTCTTTTCTTAAAAAATAAATAAAAGTATATATTATTCTAGTTTAAATAAATTTCACAACGTGACAACTCATCCTTCTTTATTGGGTTCATCTGGTGCCGAAATGATCAGAGCTCTAGCCTTCATTTCAAAGGAGCAAGGTTCGAATCCCAGTCATACCTAAACGTTCAACTACTTTAAAGCGTATTTCTCTGTCTAATGATTCTTAATGAGCGAAAATAGTGAGTTGTAGAAAATTGTTGCAGAAAAGTAGAAAGTTGAAATAAAGTGATACTCCAATCCAAACTAAAATATTCTTTTAAAACCCGAATAAACTACTACGTCAGAAACAGAAGGATCCTTTTTGCGCTGAAGACGGTACGCTTTAGGCTACCGAAACAGCTGTATGCATTTCCAATATTTTTCTTTGGCGTTTCTGACGTAGTAGTTTATTCGGGTTTTAATATTCCAACGCCAAGATTAAAATATTCTTTTATCTTGACAATTTATTTTTGATAATTATTGATTTTGATAATTTGTTTTTGTTTACTTTTTTTAATAAACTTTTATTCAAATATAAAATGTAATTTATACACCACGTTCCTTTACGCATCGTATATATCGTACTCTTTTACCGAATATATCAAAAGAACTTAATTTTTTTATAACATAATGCACGCCAACAGAATATTATGCTGGCAATAATGGCATATAAAATTATTAAAAGAAATAACAATAGATTTCAATAAAAATATTCTATTTTCCCTCTATTATTGTCGCTAAGTTTAGCCGAATGAAACTCAATACATCTGAAGAAAAGATATTTGATAACTGGATCCATGTTTCTATTAATGTAATTTTATTAAAATCTAATTAAAATTTAATAATCAATATCAAAAATAAATCTGTTCAAACTTTTGGCAAAATTTTCAACCTTAGCTTTGAATAGAAAAAGAGGATAATAAAAATCTTAAATAAACTTATTCCTTTAATTTAATTTGTCCGAAGACTTGAATTAAAATTGCAAGCGCATTTCGCCAAATGTCAGTCGAAATAAATATGTTTGCAAACGGATTCAAACTGTGGCCTTAAGTCGGAGAAAGCAACAATTAGCGATCTCTTATTATTGCGAAAATCATTAATTATTCGGCATTAATTCCCGGAATAAATTATATAATTAAAACACTTTATGTTTACTTATTCATAAGTTTAAATACCTATTCCTTTAAGACTGACGTAAGCAACATTATGAAATATCAAAAATCAAAATAGCATTGTTTCAAAACAGTGAATTGCGAAAGAATACATTTATTCCAACAAAAATTATTCTCTTAATGATCGGATTTATGTTAGGAAAATAATTTCAATGGAAATAATCTGTTGTGGCAACTCATATTAGTTTCGCGTACCTTAAGTTATTAAACACATACCATTACAATTTGAGTTGGGAGATATGGTTTTCTTTCTTTTTCTTTTCTCTCTCTCTCTCTCTCTCTCTTTTATTTATTTATTTATTTATTTTGTTACATTTACAGTGCATTTTAAAAGAAATTCAAAATAGTTTTATTTATATTACATTTCTATGCTTAGAGGGAGGGGAAGTTATTAAACCTCTAAAGTCCCGTTTGACGGCATTAGGTGAAAGAGTTAAGGCCAATTCACTATACGAGATTCCTAGGCCTGGTTTCCTAGGCTCCTCTTTGACAGCGGGTTTTTCTAAGGAGTTCTATGCGAATTTCGGAAAAAAACCAGGGACAACTCTGAACAGCTAAGTCAACGAGCACGACCTAGTATCGAACCCGGCACTACCCGTATACCAGCATTGAGCGCAGAACCGCTCGGTCACTGGTGGAGCAAAACCCAATTTGAATATTTTAGCTAAATGTATCAAAAATTATTTAAAAAAAAAATGTTTGGCGATCAGGGAAAATCTAGCGTCGGATCACCACTGCCTTTAGCAGCGCAGGTTCGTGCGGGCTGTGTGCTGCATACACCCATTTAAGTTCGACTCGCTTAACAAGAAATTATATTTTTATAAGTCAAAAAACAAAAAGATAATCGAAAAAAATTCTCTCATCGGTAAAATCATCGATCCGAGTCCCCACTGATAGCGCATACCCGCGTGCGGTATGCACGCCCGACGCCTCCTAGTAATTTTACCCTTTCGAAAGTAGTATTCGCAATCGATTCATCATACCCAAAAATCTAATGCTCCTATTACACACAAAATCCTTTCACGCAATTTTCATTTGAACCAATCTTTGCTCCAATTTCTGGAGGCCGAAATCTGAAAGAGGGTTGCAAAAATTGAGTCAAAGATCGTCCAAAAAATTAGTTCGCACGATGTTTAGAACATGTCAAGGCTATTTATCGCTCTTTTAACGGGTCCGACACGAAGTCTCCATATAAGAGCGAAAAGAAAAACGATGAATGATTTCCCGCCGGCCCTGTCTTTTCTTGACGAATATAAGGAGCTGTCTTTATATTGGCTAGGAGAAACTGATCATACAAACAACTTTTTTTGACTAGCCAAAAAAAAAAGTTATTCGTATTTCCAATTCCTGTTACACTGGGCGTTAAAGTGATTTGAGCCAATAAAATTGGCTCTAAAGTTGTGCGAAAGGTTTCTGTGTGTAACAATAACATAACAATGTCAATCTTCAAAGCTCTACCACTCTTAAAAAAAATTTGGCACTCCCCGAACGCCCCCCCCCCCAAATAGTTTTACACATTCGAAAAAATATACAATCATATCGCCACACCCAAACACTTAATAATACCAATTTTTTACGCTCTAACTCTATTTCTACATATTTGCTTCTCTGCCTTTCTATTTCTGTCCCCTCTTAATAATTTGTCACTTTCGAAAGCATCCGCAATCAATTCTTCACATTCAAAAACCTAAAAATACCAGTTTTTACGGCTCTATGTTTATTTAAAAAAATTTATCCCCTCCACCATCCTCCCCGAAATAGTGCCCCAAATAATTTTACACAATTGAAATTATCGGTAATCGATTCTTCATACCCCAAAACCTAATAATACCAATTTTCACGGCTTTATCTCCGCATAAAAAAAATTGCCACCTCAAATCTGCCCTCCCCCCCCCAAGTAATACCCCTAATAATATTACACATTCGAAATTATCGGCAATCGATTCCTCACAGTCAAAAACCTATGAATACCTATTTTCAAGGTTCTATCTCTGTTTTAAAATTTTTGTTCCCCGCCCATCTATCCTCTAAATAATTCCCCATAATAATTTTACACTTTCGAAAGTATCTGCAATCGATTCTTCGCACCAAAAAATCTAATTATACTAATTTTCAAGGCCCCATCTGTATTTCAAATTTTTATATCCCTCCATACAACCTCCCCCCCCCCAAGTAATGCGCTCCCCAATAACTTTAGATATTCGAAAATATCTGCAATCGATTTTTCGGCCTCTAAAGCTTAATATTATCAATTTTAAACAATCTGTTTCTACTTTTTCCCCCTTCGCCCTCCCCCTCTACCCGCTACTGATTTAGCGCTTTCGAAAGTATCCGCATTTTATTTTCCAAGTACGAAATTTCTAAGTACGAAATTTTAACGCCCTATGTGAATTTAAAAGTCTGCAAAATAAAAAAGACAAAATATTCTTTTATCATCTGGTAGGCAATTGATCACCACGAAGTTAAAATCAATTTTAATTCCTAATAATATTATAACTTTTTTATTTATAGTCCGATTTTTATGAAAATTGAATTGCAGGGTAATCGTGTGTCATCCTGGCCGGTTATTAATTCCTATATAAACTCTTTAAAAAATTTCCTTTTCTATCACAGACAAATATCTACGATGCAATCATCACTGAAATGAAGTATTGCCATTAAAATTTTACACTTTAGTTAATTAAAAAATCTTATAGCTATATCGATAAGGGTGTTGTGTCCCTGGATTCAGAAATATCAACCCTTTTATTTGTTACCAAATTTGAAAAAAAAATCGGACTGATATTTGTAATTGTTTTCCTTTTTTCCCGCTTTTAACTCCGTTAAAATGTCTATTTTTATGCAATCACGTTCAAATAGCAGTCAATATGGATCGACATGGGTCGACGTTTTAATTAATATCTCCGCAACTAATTAAAATTTTAAATTTCTTTTCACTATCGCTCCTCTCTCCCCCGGAAGGCTCCTATGAACAGGGGCTGAACGTACAACTATACAGACAGACATCTTATATTATCATAGATTTTAAATTTTAATATTTTCGCATGTCGCTGTACACAAACCACTAGTCTATTGAAAATTCTCGTATAACAACCCAATAAGATGCAGATTTATAATACCATACCGAGTTTGGTCTTTCGGTTGATACAGTAGAACTTGGATAATTCGAAGTTGAAGGGACTTGAGAAAAATTCGACATATCCAAGAATTCGAATTACATATAGTATTTCATACTTGCCAACATACTAATTAAAATTCCGTAGTATTGTTTGCCCCGCCTTCGTTTTCACACCAGTAACCTTTTCAGAGTATTTTTCTTCTTATTTAATCGTAATTGCATTTGCAAAATATTACTTTAAAAACTTACTGGTGTGAAAAAAAAGGGTGGGACTAACAACACTACAGAATATTATTTAGGATGTTGGCAAGCATGCTATTTTGTCAAAAAGAAGAGATAAATTTAAAAAAATTAAAACTGTACGATCAAAGATTTAACATATAAACTTTATATGTAAGAAAACTACTACATCCCCCCCCCCCTCCCATTAAATCAATATTTTTTACGAGCTTAATTATTCAACACTTAAAAAAAAAAATAGTCAGATATTTTTTATTGCTTCTTCAAGTACAATTTTTGTGTCATAGCATATGATTTGAACCTATCAGTTGATATAAAAATAGAATCTTCTACATCAGACATGACTTTCAATTAAAAAAACCTTCGAAGTTCATGTATATGCACCATATTTTCTGATGCACTACGTAGGGGCTTTTCTTGTATTTCCTTATCTTTATTTTAAAAGACTATTAAAATAAATAATGTATTTTAGCTGAAAAACTCTTGGGAAAAAGTTTTACTGTAAGATTTTAAAGTTACTCGTATGAAAAATTCGAATTATCCAAAATAGAATTCGAATTATCTACGATTTTTTAACATTATTTTAATACAAAATTCAAGGGGCCGAGTAAAAAACTCGAATTATCCAGAATTTCGAATTAAACAAGTTCGAATTATTCAAGTTTCACTGTATTTGTTTTTAAATTTTGTTGATAACACCCTTTTTCACACACACGTAGGCAGAAAGGTGGGGGGGGGGGGGGGTGATTATATTATGATGATGCTCCGGCTATTTTATTGATACATAGAACAATAATGCTGGGGAAAAAAAAAAAAAAAGACAGTTTCCTTAATGAAAGTACTATATTTTACAAACATGAACACAAAATGATCGCCTTTGGAAGAAAAAAAAAAGTATCACATCTTGATCGAGAAGTTCCACGAAATTAAGCTGAAATATTATATCACCGAAAGATTTTTTCTGCACAACTTCAAACGGATACGCCCGAAATAGAAAGTTTTTATTAGTATTCGTGACGTAGTATATTTATGAGATTATTATGGACGAAACAGTCAAAGAACTGACCTTGGCATAGATAAACAGCTAGTTTAAGTGTCATTAAAAAAAATCACTAGTGCGTCTCTTGAAACAAGGGGAAGTATTGGAAATTGCTATCAGTCAGATATATCAATCTCGCATTAATTAAAAGGATATTTTTGAAGATGAAAAAATAAAAAAATAAAAAAGAGAAATTATTCACTGCATCATATTTCTTATCACATGTAAAGATATGACGAATGGTACATAAATCTTATGCACGTCAAAAAAGAAACTCAAAAATTTCGAGTAAACAATTATTTTTTCCTCCAAAATGAATAAATAAATAAAATAAAGCAGATAAAAGATCACTATCATTATCATCATTATTTAGATAATGATTGCATATCCTTGTGAAATTTTCAATTTGTTTCTTAATCCGACGATCAAAGTTCTTCTTTTGAACATTTCAATAGCAAAGAACGTTTCCTCTATCGAAATAATATGTCATCATTTTCAAAGGAAAATACGAAATTACTTTCCGAACAACCATATACATACAAAAGGCTATTTAAAAGAGAGTTAATATGGCGATTTTGAAAAAAAAATTCATACAGCCTTTTTTAAAGGAACGCACTTGCGAGACCTGAAATTGAGCTATTTATACAGGACGCCTATCAATTTTCCTGAACTAACCAAATATATCATTCGAAAGGATATCCAATAGAGTGTTTATATGGCAATTTTGAATAAAATCGTTAGAGCCGTTTTTGAGATTCGGATTTACGGTCCCACTTACGGTTTCCGATGACCCACTTCCGATTTTCCAATTTTCACCAAAATTTGGAAAATTCATCTCTACACCAGACCTGTATTAGTTCTGAAGTTTCGTAGTTCTATATTTATTAGTTTTGGAGATATGATAGCCAGAAGATTCCCCACATATATACACACTGACCAATTGCCAAAAACTAATTTTTTGTACTCAGGAGGCCTTAAAACGTGTAAATCAGGTAAAAACTCGATATCGAATTTTTGGACCGAATACAATACTTCCATTACCTACGGTATTAGGGTAATGGAAGTAAAAATTGATCGTACAAAGGCTATAATATTAAATTTTGCCATGGAAACTGTTTACTAAATAGCAAATGATAATTTCTATAGCAACACAATGATTCTATTAATTATTCAGTTGTGCACTGTTTATACCAGCAAAAAATTCTTTTTTGATTTTTTTTTTTTTTTTTTTTTTCTAAGAAGCAAGTTCATAGTATAGTTCTTCAAAGCAAGTCATGAAAATTATTATCTTTGAGCCAATTATGATGTTTGTGAACTGACGCTATCATCACTTAAAATAATGAATTATCTAAACTTAAGAAAATTAAGATGCGGAGATGGAAAAAAAGGAATTCTAAATCCAAAGTTCACAAGGTTACATTTATTATTTTCAGACTATGATTATAGAAAATTATTATAATTACATATATTTTTATTTTTAGTGATTTTTCTTTTCTCTTTCTCTTTTTTTTTTTTTTTTTTTTTTTTTTAGCCTAGTCAGACTTTTAAACAATTTTTTGAGAAAAAATAGATATTTTCAGATATTATTAATTTATATTTTTATAAAAAGAAATATTATGCAAAACCTTCAATTTTAGCATTAACAATTTAGTTATTTTAATATTTCAATCACCCAAATGAACGGAATATTTCTGTTTTCGTGAGGGAGAGAGGAGAGGATGGATTATAAAGTTTTAACAATTATTTAAAATAATAATAATAATAATCATAATCCAAATCTATATTTTTTGTTTGTTTGTTTAATCTCTCTACAAACATTGATTTTTTTTTTTTTTTTAAGGAAAACCTGATTTATTTTATTTTTAAGATTTATTTTGACCTTTTCACAATAATTTTGTTAAGTTAACCAAATTAACTTGCTTCGACTAACCAAAGGAATATGGTGCAAAGAAGAGTAATTGTCTCTTAATAGTTCGATAAGCTACGTCATAGTTTTCTCTCTAAATAGCCAATGAGCTAGCAATGTGCCTATTTGTTTAAAACAACAAAATAATTTTGTTGATTTAAAAAATATTGGTTGAGTAAAAATAACTTGTGATGTAGATTATTACATATTATAAAATTTGTTTTCTCTTTAAAAGATAGGTCCGTGAGATAGGTCTAAATAAATAAAATTATAAATTAAATTATTTAATCTTAAACAACTATTTTAAATATAATGCTATAACTATTTTTAACCTATAAATAATAATTTTTCAATACACTTTTTCTAACTTTTATATGTACCCCTTCATATTTTTACAAGGCAACTGAAACAAAATATTTGATCTATTCCCAGTATTCATTTAATAATTCTAACATAATGGAAATTCATTTCGCTGTGTAAATATTATTTTGACTCATTTCTTTCTTTTGTTTCGTGAAACCAGATAATAACTGATTCGGCTTCATTTAATCTTATTTCCAAATATAACTCGGGTGCCCTCATGTCGCCTAATTTCCATCATTATCCAGACAAAATATTTACTTAGCTCGTTATTTCCCAGCAACTAAAAAATTGGCGAAATCATGCCAATATTCACTAACAACGGCCTATGAATTACCGGTCGCCTTTTCAAAAAAAAAAATACATAAAAATATTCGTAACGAATACTGCAACATTGCTCATCTAAAACTTTGAACTTGGCAAATATAAAATTAAACGCTAAAGGCAATGCCATTTTTCGCTCCAGTTTTGGACGACACTTACGATCATAACATAACGGTTATATGGCAGATGCGTACATGACATTTGCGTACAAGCTGAAATTAGTGACACTTGCGTACAAGTCCAGGTGTTCCATAATGTTACAGATCTGTTTTCGAAAAATCAAGTGGCATTTCCGTACAAAATTTGTTTCGCTGTATTTTTCGTTTGCAAAACAAAGGGGTTGTATCCATATGTTAAACTTGAAGATAAATAATCTTATATAAATACGTGAATTTTCTCTTATGCATGTAGTCCTACGACTGACAAAGTTATGAGCTTAAGGCATATACAAGTTGCAAGCTATAATAGCCGTAGCTATTTCCTGAAATTACATTTAATTATTTATTCAGTGCGTCAAGATCAATAAAGGTCCTTATAAATGCTATTAAGGTCTTTAAAATTATTTTTATTTCTTAAATACTTTTTTACTTTTTAACAAGAATGAATATTTTTGTCTCCAATAAAGAAAAAAAAAAGTTTCTCTCTTCTTTATCAATAACGAATTGAATCATATTCCAATTCCTGAAATTATTTGTCGTTCACCTATATGCTTCTCTCCCCCCCCCCCCAAAAAAAAAAGTGTTAAAAATGAAAAAAATCGATAACTTTATTTTAAATTATCGCAGATCGATGGTTCAACTATTCGTTTTAAAGGTATTGGCGAGCTCTTTTGAAAGATACCCATCATGAAAATTTACTCCCCTCGAGGGGGGAGGGGCTCTAACATACACAAAAAAATTTTCCCAGTTGACTATCTCTATTGCAAAAAACATATATTCGTTTCATTTGGTTTAGTGCAATCCAGCGAAAAGCTTACTGTAACATTCCTATATGCAGAGATGAGAGTGGGAAACTAACAAAAAGTCTGAAAATATATGCAAAACTGAGAGATGATTTAATTTTTCCAATTAAAGAAAAACAGATACAAGAAAGCTCACTTTTCATAAACAAATGTGGGAATGAACAAAAATAAATTGTTCAAGAACAAAGATAAGAATATTTCAAAAGAAAAAGTCTGAAAATTGCTTTAAAAATTTAAGAAAAGTCTGAAATTCCTACAAAAGTCTGAAGAATCTCATCCCTGTATATGATATACATTTAGAATTCCGAGTTTGGGATTTCAGCTACTATTTGTTCTTTAGATATGCTGATAACACAGACAGACAGACACGCAGACCATTCGCTAAAAACAATTTTCGTATTCAGGGGACCTCAGAACATGTAGATATAACAAAAACGCACGTTCGAAAATTTGACCCTAAAACAATACTTTCTCGACCCTATGGGTAAGAGAAAGTAAAAAGAAAAGAAAAAGAAGGAAAGAATATAAAGAAAGAAAAAGGTTTTAATGTTTGCATCATATGGATACAACCCCTTCATGCAATGATCCTCAAATAAAGCGAAAGAAATGTTGTACGCAAGTGCCACTAGATTTTTCGTAAACACACCTGTAATATTTAAACCACCTGGACATGTACGCAAGTGCCACTGTTTTCAGCTTGTACGCAAATGTCATGTACGCATCTGTCACAACACCAACATAACATAAGAGGGTTTAGGGACTGATACCCTATTTGTTATTTCACCAAAACGTTATTTTTTTTTTCTACATAGTCATCAACCAGAGATTTCTCCAATCGTTTCTTGACGTTACCCGCCGTTATAGAAAAAACCTTTTTTTTTTTTTTTTTTTTTCCCAATCTCAAAATAAAATAGGTTATTTCAATCTAAAAGCAAACAAACAAACATTAATGTCTGTAATTTAAAACATTATGCGGAAAAGTTTTATTAAGCTTCATTAAAATATATCGATTATTTCGTACTTGTAAACTTGGGGGAATAATATAAGTGGAATTATAATATGGCAAGCAAGGTAAAGGAAGTTAACTGTTATCTGTTCAAGATGGCCGTCGCAATAGCCACGCTACCAGAGAAGCCATATTGAGTCTACAAAAACATTGGCTAGTACCATGTCACTGAATCGTATGATGATTATTATTTTGGCTTTCATATAGAGAATATTTTTTTATTATTATTATTGACGATGGCTGAAAAATAAAAACATTATTCAAACTTAATTTATAAAGGTAAATCGAAAGATCCAGGCTCGATACAAAAATCAGAGATATTTTGTTCCTTTAAGGATAAGCAAATTTATTTACCAAATAGGAATATTAGCCAAGGATCGTGACCATAAACCAATGAAAATTTAATAACTTTTAATGATGACAGTATGGAGTGAGGGAACAGTACGAGACACAATTCCCTAAACCTTACATGACTACATGGTGATGGCAAAGTGCTCTAAAATTTCATATCGTTTACTTTTTACATTTGCCAAGTTCAAAGTACTAGAGAGAGCAAGATGGCGGTTTTCGTTACGCACAATCTTATGTAATTTTTTGAAAAGGTTGTCATTAATTCATTAGCAAATGATTACTGAATATTAGCATGATTTCGCCAAGTTTTTATGCCTGAGAACTGACCGGCTAAGTAAATATTTTGCCTAGCTCTTGTGCCCTTGAATGGAAATCAGGCGACAAGAGGCCATTCCAGTTATATTTCGATGTAGGATGAAAGGGAGCTGAATTAATTACCATCTGCGTTCACAAAAGAAAAGAAAACGAAAAAACCAAAATATATCTTTCCAGAGCCTAAAGAATTTATATTACATTAGAATTATATTAAAGTGAATACTGGCGAAAAAATCAAAGACATGGTTTCATTTGCCTTGATAAAACATGGAAATGAATATATAAAAATGTAGAAAAATATATTGAATATGTATGTATTTAAGTTATTATTCATAGGTAAAAAGAGTTATATAATTTATTAAATAATTATAAGAAAAAAAAATTATATACCATGTTTTTAAGTAGCTTAAACTTCCCTTTAAAACGCATTAAAAAGCTCAAATTGGCAGGTAATGGATTTGGCGCCAAATTTGACAACTTTTTGCCCTTGGCGACTTTTTTGGCGACTTTTGGCGAGAAAATTCTTATTATCGATATTCCAAAGATGGACGTTCTAATGTGACTGGCTAAAGAGTTACCGGAAATTTGAATTAAAAAAAAAAAAGTTGGTTTTAAAAATAAAATATTAATCCTTTCCGAACAACATATATTTGCATCATGAACTACATTAGCACTTTATCATTGTGTAGAAAATCTTTAAAATGATAACGACGTCAATTTTTGCCAAATGCATAATTTAACTTTTAACAATTTTTTAACGCTCACGTTTAATTAAATGTATTTATTTTTAGGTCGAAAGAAAATGAACTCGTAAAATTTTTTTGGCAACAATTAAATTATAGTTAATATTTTAATGGCTATTTTTATTGCTATTAGGAGCTTATCATTTTCACATTTTAATTAATTAAAAGAAAACTATTCGAAAATTCGAAAATCTGACTTCGAAGTATTGTGTGGTCACCGGATTCTGAGCTACTGTGAAAGTTTCAAATGTCTAGCTAGTAAGGAAGTGAGTTAAAAATCGATTGCAAGATTTGTCCCTGACAAACACACAAGAATCGAAGTTAATAAAAACATGGTAAAATAAGTTATTTAAGATGAAATAATTAAATTTATAAATTTATTTATTTAGAAAATTTAGAGAGCAAAACAAATTTTATAATATATATATCTACATCTCAAATGGCTTCCGCGGTTACAATTGAGGCTTCATGTTCTTCATCTACCCTTATATTTATATCATTCCTCAAAGGTTGTAAATGCCACTAAACTATAAATACTGTCATAAGGCTGAAATCGGTGTACGGCCTTGAAACGTTTTATAAAAGATAATTTTTCCTAAAACCGATTTTTAGGAAAAAATTACTCAATTATAAATTTCAGCTTTATTTAATTATTTATTTATTGTAAAAGGGCCTTTTTAACTCTTTATCATTCACTACATATTTTCTTTTGAAAATTGTAAAACTAATTTAGAAATGACTATTATACACATGGCTAATTAAAAAGCCTATTTAATTTTTGAGAAATATTTGGTTTCAACTATCAATGTATTAAGTTGATTAATAATATTAATTAAATAATATTTAATTTAATAATAATTTATAATTTAATTAAATAATATCTAATTTAATTAATAAATAACTGTGTAAGTAAACACTGCAAGTTGCAAAAACTCGCAATAATTTTTTCAAGTCAAAATAATGACACAACCCTTCATCAAATAAAATAAATTTGCACGAGTGAATGTTAAAGCAATAACTACGCACTTGCGCCTACTAAGAAATTTAAAGTGACTTCTGTATTTATTTTACTCTGAAACATTGATTGTTAAATTTCGGCGTAGTGTTGCAATCTATCGAACAGAGGGGGTGGGGATAAATCGATTAAAACATAGAAAAAATATTAAAAAAATTGTTGCCTAAAAACTGTTAATTGTTTGGTTTTAGTGCGATAACGGATGAACCTTAAAGGGTTAACGAAATGGCATTTTGTGCATATAGTCAGTCCTTATTTGCCTAGATCAAAACCTTTTTTTTTTTTTTTTTTAATTTCTAAATTTGTTATTTAATCTTTTCATAGAGAGGAAATTATTATTATTTTTATTTTCAAATTGAATATTAGAAGAAGTCGCGAGAATTTCATTCTATATAGACTTATATATACATACAAACTATTTCTATATTTCATTATACATACAAGTGAACTGAAAAATAATGCAATTCAAAATGGTACAAACGAAATAATTGTAAATAAATAATTTTGATTTAAAGTAATACGTATTTACTTTTTATTGAAAGCGTTCAGAAATTACAATTTTAATAAATAATCTGAAATATGTTGTCTACTAAAACTTCAATATTTATATAGTAAAATTTAGTTAAAGAAAAAGTGACTCGCATTCACATATAATATTTAAGACTAAAATGCAATAGTTGGATTGCTAAAATAACTGGCTGGATTAAAACATGTGTTCAACTACTTTTTTTTTTTTTTTTGTCGTTTAATACTTTAGCCTCTAAAATTATTATCCGCAACGTATGTAAAAATTCAATGTTTTTTACACAGCTAGCTTTGAAAAACGATTTTATTGGTTGTTGTTATCCTGCAACATTCCAGTTAACTCAAATTATTTGTAAAATTCACAACAGATGACTATATTGTGTTACCTTTTTCACACCAAAATTTAATTTATCAAGAAGAGATGTAGATGTAAATATCCTAGGTTTAAAGGGTTTGACAATTCGTGAGAAATGTGGTGCAGGCCTTCTTCATAATGAAATTAATAATTACATTGAAGATTTTTAAATAAATATATTAAATAATTCTATAATTTTTGGACCATTTCGCATGCATCCAAGGAACGCTTTTTTTGTTCACTAAATATTTACCTTTTTTGTTTCATGTTATTTAAACTACTTTTTACATGTTTCAAATAATGCATTTAAACATGTGGATAAATATAAAATGAAGTTCTTAAAACACAATTGATAATGAATAGAGCATTTGAACAGAAAGTAGAATGAATTTTTTTTTTTCTGAATAGAAATTATGCAGACCAAGAATCGGTCCTCTTGCCATTGTCTCAAAATGCAGTTCAGTGAACTACACACGTCTTTAAAAGTATTCTAAAATTGTTGCTGCTCAATATACAACTTTTACATCGAGAACGGAAGCTGACTGCAGAAAATTCTACATAATTGAACATTACATAAATCATTCAGAAGAAAATGTGTAGAATACTAAACTGTTTGTATGTGCGCAATCGACCTTGAGCATTATCCCATGCCTATTGTGTTACTTGTATGTATTATGTAGCTCAGAATACTCATCGTTCTAAATATGCCACTATATCCAAAGGAAAATGAAACATTTTATGAGTGATTTTTCATATTTATACTGCTTATTCTCACAAACGTTGTTTCATAATAATATTTATCAAATGTTAAAGATCATAAACATCTTTTAAATTCTTTCTTTTTGTAAAACATCCCTTAATGTATTTATTTTTGTAGAAAAGATTAATGAAATAGAAATAAATATTACTATATTACCAACCAAAGAAATAGAATATTCGACTAAATGTTATGAAGTAAAACTATTGCTTTTTTTCATGTCAAACTGATTTTGTTGAAGAAGAATTTGCAGAAAAGAAAGAAACACTGGAATTATTTACTTTAACTGTAAAATGTTCATTCAAAAATCTCTTAAAACACACACAGAGAGAGAAATGTAACCGTGCGCCAATAGAATACAACCACATACCTTTTAAAAAGCAACTTTATTTATTTATTTTTATAAGATTTTTGAATAAATATTTTGCAGTTGATGTAAATAATTCCTGTGATTCTTTTCTACAACATAATTTACAAATTTATGTCAAGATCCAACTAAATGTAAAATTTGGTTAAATTTCGTCCATTGGTTCGTGAGATACAGCGTCTATAAATTTTTGATAGATACAGACAGACAGGCATTTCCTTAAAATGGCCAAATTGTGTTCTGAGGCTCTCAAAACGTCGAATACTTTCTTCTCATAGATATATGTAAAATTTTGTTTTGGTTAAAAGTAAAAAAAATCGATAACTTTGTTTTAAATTATCACAGATTTATAGTTCAACCATTCCTTTTAAAGGTATTGACGAGACCTTTCAAAAGATATCCATCTTGAAACTCCCCCCCCCCCCCCCAGGAGGGAAACCGATGTCCCCACATGCACAATTTTTTTTTTTTCTAGTTAACTACTACTATTATCAAAAATTCATATTAATTTTACAATCACAAGTTTAAAATAACTCTCATTATGCACATTTATACGAAATTTTGTCCTATACTGCCATGTTAAAAGTCTACAAAAAATGCAATCACAGCTCCACCTCTTGAGCAATTGATCCCCAAATCTAATCAGCACCAGTTTATGTCTGGGTGCAATTAAATACCAAGTTTGGTTAAATTTCATTCATTGGTTCGTGAGATACAGCGTCCACAAAAAACGTGATACAGACAGACAGATATTTTCTAAAAACTATCAATTCGTGTTCAAGACATCCCAAAACGTGTAAATCCATCAAAAAACGGAGGTCGAAAATTTTCACGAATCCAATACTTTCTCTATATTACATATAGAAGAAAGTAAAAATAAAGTGTGATCGTACATCAAAACAACCACAGTCTTTTTGAAAGGTTACTTTACTTACTTACGAAAAGAAGAGATCAAAACAAACGCTCGGTCGAAGTACGACAGTAAAGTAAAGCGAGTTTTTGTTGGAGAAACCGTGGAGATAATTCATGTATACTATGATTTATGTATCCGTTAAGTACAAATTACTTAATTCAATTAACCTTCTTGGCGATATCATAAAGCCGCATTAAATTTTTGTGTTTTCCTGCAAACTAATGCAATGGTCTTTATGATTCGTTATGATTTTATACATGAAAAATGCTAATAATCTTCCAATGGCAATAACAATAAGAAACAATGCTTCTTAAAAAGTTTGCGCCGCTAAGCCAACAAATAACCATGAAAGAATAATCTGTTCTGTATAAAAATATTTTTTCGCGGGGGGGACACAATTTCTTCTTTTATGAATGTCTTTAGCTCCGAAAACACGCAAAAGTATGTGGTGCTGGTGGACGTTTTGAAACCTAATTTTCTTATTTTTTGATAAATTTTATGAACCTCTGGTAAAATGAATATACTTTAACATACTGACATGTTAACAAATCACATAATTTGTTTTAAAACCAAAGAATAACTTTTATTGCATTTATAAGTGTTAATTTACAATAAAAAGTTCTATAATTTGGTTTCAATATAATAATGTTACAAAGGATTAAATCTCTACCCTGCCTCAATCGGGTTATTGCAGTGAAAGTAACTTTACAGTCAGAGTAAAATTAAAAAGCATTTCATTCACATCCATTAAGGGCTTATCAGACACAACGACTTTACAGGCGATATTAGAAGCAACCACTGATCAGCGCCGATTTTTCCGAAGAAAATATCTCTACTCCAGTGTAATATCGTACACCGGACTTCCCTAACTTTTTCACTGCTGTCTTGATAAAATTGTCTCTATATCCGATTTCTCCTTAGATTTATTCAATCATTATGCACTATTTTGATAAATCATATTTCCAAGATGGCAGAACATGGAAATCGTTCACAGTGGACATTTGAAGAAATATTATCGCTAAGAACATTTATTTTACCGTTAAATAATAAGAACTTTGAATAAATCGTTTTTATTTTTGTATAGCGATATGATAATAGTTGTAAAAAAGATCGAAGTAGAAATAATAGTGCGATATTCTACACAAGCGAAAGCGAATTTCAACACTAATCATCGCGTATTTTCATCGCGCCAAGAAAAGTGATAAGCGTCAAAAGTTAGCCTTCGTTCATCCAACTTTTCACCCGTCTGTTGTAACCCCTACGATGTTTCCGTCGAGGAAAAATTGGTGATAAAGTTGGCTCTAAAATTGGTTGTTTCAAAAGACCTTAAGGTTAACCTTGGCCATAAGTTTAGCGACTTGGCAACTTCTTGTGAAAAAGGTTAATTTATGATTCTTGAAGTTTCGAAACTCTATGTTGAATATAAGCCGAATTTTGAAACGTTCTATTGAATTCTAGCACAGAACCATCGCTAAGGGTATACATATGATCTAGGTTGACAGCTGCTAGCTTAGTGATGTTCAAAGAGCTATTCTGAGAGATTGTGTTTGGTGACTGTGTTCCATGCGATTGAGCTTTGATTGTGAATCAGCGAAATTCCTGTTCTATGGAGTTTTTAATGAGATTTGCTTTTCTCTTGTAGAATAAGTGACTGTTTATTTGGACTTTTTCAACAACATTCATGGAATAGTGACTTTCGTTATGCGAGCGAGAGTTTTATTGGACTGCTTCGATAACGTTCATTGAATTCAAATTCAATTGGACTGTTTCGAGAATATTCATTGAAGTCATAGTTTTGTTAAACTGTTTCGAGAAGTTACACTGAATAAAGCGTGTTCATCTACTAGAAACTGCCTGGTTTTTTTTTTTTTTTAAGAACTAATTTCTTCATACACGAAAGTCGACATTTTTCGTAAGAATAATGTGTATCATCATTTAACATCTCATTGAAAATTTTCAAAATATTAAATATTGGACATAATCTTAAACTAGAATTTTGTCACTCAAGTTTATATTTTCTGTACATGTTTTTTGTACTTTAAAACATTACAAGTTTGTAAAGAATGTTCTCAGATGAATCAAATGTGTATATTTGATGATTCAGATTTTTCTACAGCTGTTTTCTTCAGCAACACCTGTCAATTTTATATTTAAAATAAAGAAAGGTCATGAGACCATACAAAAAATTTAAAATAATTTCTAATTTTACATAACATTACAATTACATTTTTTTAAGTATTCTATATATTTTTCCTCCATGGTGTGACGTATTAAAATATATTTTTTGTAAAGCGTTAAACTGCGTAATACAACTGAAAATACACTTTGTGTTGCTTTGTAAACTAATCGTTAATGCTAATTATCCAACATTATATAGGAAATTTATGCTCTTGCGTATTTGAATAATACTTTTTTCATTATGTTTTGTGTAATATTAATATACTAGTTAGTTGTAGGCCGACTAAGTCACCCGTTGAAAAATGATCATTTCATTTCAGTTATTTCTCACTTCAAATAATTCATTTGCTAGCAAGCCCGTGAGAAATTTTCGCACTTTATTTATCTCTTCGTTACCTTTAAAATTTAAAATTATTATTTTATAGACGTAATGTTTTCATATGCATGAGCAAATTTAATATTTTAATTTTTTTTCACGTTAAAGCATATTTCATTTTATGCTGGAAAAAAATGGCAACAATTAAAAATTTAAATGTATATTTTAAAGCTGTTATTTTCATAGTTTAATTAATTTTTAAAATCTAATAAAAAATTCGTTACAAATAAAATATCAAATGAAAGGGGCGATTTTTCTGAATCCGTCGGATTAAACAGCTTATCGATCGGACTTAGATTTTTTTAAATTAACTAAAGTATGAAAATTAGGTGGCAACTTGCGTTCACACACAGAGTCCAAGGAAATCTCTTAGCATTTTTAAGCGTGACAGAGTCAGTCAGTGATGAGCGTAACTATATCATGCTGATTAAAATATGTTTTAAATATCAGTATAGCATACGATTTTTTTTTTCTTTCTGAGTCTTTGAAGGCAGACATGTTTAATCTATATTATTTTTAATAGAAAATAGCTTTATATATAAAAAAAAAACACGTTAATATTATAGCTCAGTCATAAAATATTCTGAAAATGTTTACGAAAATGAGAGAAAGGACAGACAGATATATCACTTTCATAAAGACATTGTGTGACATCATTTGATTAATTTTTTTTTTTTTTTTTTTTTTTTTTAATTTGATATCTATTAATTTAAAAATTTGATGAAATTTATATCTTTTTTAAAAATTAATAAATGAGAACCTTCGTTTAAAAAACTATATATAAGCATTAAATCCAAGCATATTTCAACACAAGAATCGTAAATATTATCCAACGGCTCTGGAGAGATCATAATTAGAGGTTGATTTAACATTACATTGGCGTAGATTACAGTTTAAATGTGGGGTTAAATTGATAATATATAAATGAGATATTTGAACGGAGCAGGTACTTACTTACGTAAGGTATCTTACTTACGTAAGATAGAAAAAGAACAGCTGTTCCATTCATTCTCGGAAATCAGTTGTGTAAATACCAATTACGAGTAACTGTACCACGTAGATAGTTTAAAATCAGCCGCATTGGATTTGACATAGTTCAACAATTATAGGAAAGTATGAGCATAAACTTTTGCATATTGTTAATAAATTTTCAATAAATGCACATAAGATTAAATAATTCTTATATGCATTTGCATCACATGCAAGTTTATTATTCATTACACGCAAATTTATATTTCTACTTTTATTATATAAATGCATTTTATGCGTTATATGCATTATCGTTACATCTTACAAATAGGTGTATTCTTTTAATTGCAAAAACATTAATTTACATTTTATTATGTACTTAAATAAAAATCCCAACAGTAATAATTTTTAATATTAATGATTTTTAATGCAACAAAAGTATTAATAAATGCAAAGCTTCTGCTTATCGATGAAAAGAATTAGTTTTTATCAACATTCGCTCTGTTAATAAGTGTTACTCTTGCATACTGTAATAGAATAGTTTATATTTTCAAAGCATATAATAAGAATAGAAAAAATATATGAATAGAAAATTTCAATCTAAGAATTCGTACTCAGAAACTAGCATCTAGAAAATGATATGAATTAATGTCGATTTAGAATATTTATTCCTTACCTGCCGACGAAAAACAACGAAATTCGCTTCCCACTGCCACCATTTTTCACACATGCGCGTGTAGTTTTGCGTTCACTGTTCCAGAAACATTTCCCTTTCCGATTCCTCCACTCCCCGTCTTCTCTGAAATAAGTAAATCCTTCGAAAACACTGCCATGGTCATTTAAATGCTTTACAAAGCCGCGAGAATAACAGCGTCACACAAAGGATCGTACTTTGGCAAGTCGAGTATACTCGCCCGGGCCAGTTATCGCATCGGCATAGCGTGACGAACATATACGGCCGGGGCAACTAAGGGGTTAATTTTTTGAAGTTCCATTCAGGAATACAGTACACTACCAATTAAAAAAAAAAAAAAAAAATAGGTGAATTATATTTTTCAATTCTATTTCTAGTCCAGAAATTAAGCTTCTTTTTACTCAGTTAAAGCAAAAAAAAATTTGTTTATTTCAATCGTTTTTAAATTTTCAATTACACCTATGTTTGATGTTGTAGTATTATTACATATTTTTATCTACTTTTACCTATTGTATAATACATGTTTTTTCAATATTCGTTTTTTAAATTAAAACACAGAATAAATTATTAAAATACTCTCCCGATAATGCATATTTTCATACCAATTAGACAATACTTTTTACCTAATAAATAGAAAAACAGTTACATATGTGTGTGGTACACTTAAGCAAATTATTGCTAGATTGTGTCAAGAGTTTGTTATATATTTTATATCAAAATGAAAATTATGATAATAACGTGAATAAAATATATGAAATTACTAAGATAATGAATCATCGATCAAGAGGCCCTTCTGGCAGCAAAATGATAAGAGTGACTTTAAATCGTAGGTCTAATGAACATATCTGCCAATATCCTAATGAATATTCAGTAAAAATGTTAGTAACCCCTCCTTTTTCCACACCACTTTATTTTTAGAGTAATTTTCTCCAAATAAATAAGAATAAAATCATTCTTTAAAATAAATAAATAAATAAAAGGCTGCAACTAATAGTTTATTGGAATATTAATTAAAATGTTAGTAGATATGAATTAGGATATATATGTTTAAAAAAAAAAAAAAAAAACAATGAGTGGCAACTCCGATCCGTATATGGAGTCTAGAAATTCTACAATATAATTTTGTTTGTCTACTAACAGAAAGTATTTTTTCTATATCGTTTATAATTTTATTTCACGGTAAATATAGGCGCTGATGCGTTCTTTAAATAAAAAATCTGGAGTGACTCCACTCGATTTTCCGAACATTGAGTAATTAACAGTTTTGTAGATAAAGTAAAGAAAGAGGAGTTGTTAAACAAACAAAAGAGAGAAAACCATAATAGAGTGTTTGAGTATTTTTCTCCATATGTTACACGATGTCTTATCTAACGCTACTGAACTTTGAGCTCATAAGATCGTAATGATAAAGAATTTTTCGTTGTGGCCCTGTAAAAACCTATAAATGCTAGATTCATAAAAATGCTTATAGTTAGTGCAACAGTGATTTATAATATTCATAGAAATTTTCAGCTCAATTGAATGAGGCGTTTAGACGCTATCGCACTTTTAAAAATTTGGTCCCATAGGCCATAATGGTAAAGAATTTTTCTTTGGGTCCCTGTAAAAAAACTATGAGTGCTAAATTCACCAAAATCAATAGGGTCCGTACTATGATAACTTACAATATACGTACCAACTTTCAGCTTATTCGAACAAAGCATTTAGACGCTAGCGTGTTCACTCACAGACATACACACATACATATATACATCATCGTAAAAATAGAGAAAACGGACTCAGGGGACCTCGAAACGTATAAAAACATCAAAATCTCAAATTCGAATTTTTGACATGATTACAATACTTTCCTCACTATAGTGTTCGGAAAGTAATAAAAAGAACTGATTACTGATGGCACTGCGAGAAAAATAAAATAAAATGGGGAGGGATGGGGAGCAAAAACATCTTTTCAACTTAAATCTGCTCCAAATTACCTTCGAATTTGGTGTGTGAGCGTTGATTAAGTGTACGGAATATGCCCTTTGATGTGATTTCGCGAAACTTCTAACTTTACCCGCGAGGGAGAGGGCCCTAAAAGCGAGACTTAGACCCCCTCGTCATGTTGCGAGCGGAAAAACTACTACCGAAGGCAGCGGAACCTTTAACTTAGCGGCTGATTTCAATAATATTTATTTATTTATTTATTTTTATTAATAATGATATGGAATTTTGAGAATTCATCTAAATATAGTGACCAGCGAAGCGGGCAAAGCCTGTTAATAAATAACAAAAGGACAAAAAATTATTAAATATATAACTATACAGTGTAATAACAAATAAAGTTTTAAATACAGATACATTAATATCTAATAACTTTAATAATTAAGGAAGTAAAATTCGCAAAAAGTACAAATCAAAATGAAACGAGCAAGAAGGATGCGACGAAAAAGAGTTTAGAAATGGGATAGTGTATCTGTAGAACTCAAAACAAAATAATACAAGACTCTCAGAATGAAGTCAGAATATAGCCGTAAAAAACACAAACCTTATTTTATTTATTTTATTTATTTATTTTATTATTTATTTTATTATTTTTTTTTAATAAGAAGGTAGATATAATTGATTATTTTACAATTAACTTTAATGATTATATCGAGAGAGATATGGTAAAGGATTGACAAAAATTTATTGACATAAAGTGAAAAAATATATATATATAAGGTACTAAATAAAGCAAATTTTCATGAGGATTTTTTTTTTTTTTTTTTTTTGTAAGAAAATTAAATAAACTTTAATGAAGGTTTTAATGAAGAAATATTAAACTGATTTTTAAAATATAATGTTTAAATAAAATTAATAAAAACACACAAAGAGCAGTAACAACTTAAAAAAAAATCTGGTGTGAAACAACCACACGACTTCCATTACCTACTATTACACGTAATATATGCACTATGCACTTTTCGGAGATAATGTTATCAGAAGACATAGAATTGACGTAATGAAATAGATACCTAAAAATTTTCCGGTAAGAGAAAGTTAATACACGTGTAAAAACATAAAACAGAGTTTACACAGCGATTTTTTTTTTTTTTTTTTTTTTTTTTTTTTTTTAAGAAAAAGAAATTAAAAGAAAATTATAGTGTTTCTTATTTATTTATTTATTTATTTATTTATTTAAACACCAATTTCTGAGATCTAAATCTGTTCTATCTGATCAGGATGACTATTAATTTTCCTGCGATAACCAAGTAAAGCATGCGAAAGGGTATCTAAAATTGGTTTATGTAACAATTTTTAAGAAAATCGTTAGAGCCGTTTTTGAGATACCAACTTTTACCAAAGCTTGGCATAATTAATTGTTGACCAGAAAACAACAATTAAATGCAAAAGGATATTTAAAAGAGGGTTAATATGACAAGTTTGAAAAAAAAAAAAAATAATAATAACACAGCCGTTTTGAAAGGAACGCACTTGCAGGACCTGAAATTCAACTATTTATACAGGACGTCTGTCAATTTTCCTGAACTAACCAACTCTTTCATTCGAAAGGATATCTAATAGAGTGTTTATACAGCAATTTTGAAGAAAATCGCTACAGCCATTTTTGAGATATGGACTTACGCAATTCCGGTTTCGGATGTCCCACTTCCGGTTATCCAATTTTCACCAAAAATTTCGAAAATTCATCTGTACATCAGAACTGTTTCAATTATAAAGTTTCGTGGTTGATATTTATTAGTTTCCGAGGTATAATATCCAGAAGATTCCCCACATACATAGACACCAACACACATACACACTGACTAATTTTCAAAAACCATTTTTTTGGATTCAGGAGACCATAAAACATGTAAATTAGATGAAATCTCGATATCGAATTTTTGGACCGAATACAATACTTTTTAAATCAAGAAAGTTAATTAAGTGACTTGATTGCCATAACGTTCTTAGTTAATGCCAGGCTAGGAGGATAATTAACAGTCAAAGAATTAATATTAGTATCCTTAAAGTAAAAAACTATAATGTCGTATATATCTGAAGAACATAAAATCATCATTTAGAGAGAAATATTTTTTCTTAAAATATACACATAGATCAGATAAAAGGCTGCTAGCAGAACCACTTTGTGGAATTCCTTTAATACTTTGGTAAAATTTTCAAGTAATGAATAGAATTTGTTTCTTTCAGATTATTTTGATGTTCATTAAAAAGAATTAACATAGTGTTATGTAAGTTATTAATATCATATTAAATAAGTCTTTAAAGTCAAAAGTATTGCACTGATCATCTGAGGAGAAGATTATCTGTGCTAAATTTAAGTATACTATGTAATGTGTATATAATTTATCGACAATATACAGGGCTACACAAAATGAAGTGAATACATTCTTCTCTTTAGAACGTAATAAGCAGAGGTGCTTTATTAAATTTTACCAATTTCAGCAAAACTGCTGCGGATTGATAATTATTTTCTCATATCCTATAGTAAACCAAGTATTTCTTTGGAGACCAAATTTCAACTCTTTTTTTTTTTTTTTTTTTTTTGCTTTAATTATGCGTATTCGGATCTCCTGAACAAGAGAATCAAGTTTTTAGCGTTTATTTGTGTATGCATATGCCTGTTATAAGCATAACATAGAAACAAATAATTGTAGGAAATTCAAACTGATTATTTTGAAGATCAAATTGGGTTGCTATTTAAAAATTTCGACCATTATTGGTAAGTTTCAAAGTGTGGGTAAAATTTATCTTAATAATTTCGTACAAACTTTTACATTTAATAACAGCTTTAATTTCTTTTTACGACTGCATGTACTACGATCAATTGGTAATTGAAGGGCGTTAGCCTCCCCCCCCCCCCCCCCGCGCGCTACACACAGAAATAAATATCAAATAACACTGTATCTAAAACTCTTTTCAATTGTTTCTAATGTACGATTATATACAGCATTTTTATCTATAATATTAAAACACAAAGCATTTTCTGCAAGACCAAAATTGTACGATCTGGGCATGCGCGATAAAATTTTGAACCAATTCGGAACGGGAATATTCCTTTCTCTTTATGCAGTGCAATACGAATACCGATGATAGAGATCGAGCAGACGACATTAATAATTCATGTGTCTATGGCAGACGCCTAATTAAAGCTCAGTCATAAAAATAATTCACATGATTAATTCATTGATTCATACTTTCCAAGGTAGTATATTAAAATAAACCAATTCGCGAATTCTTATCGGTTACCATCATGTGCATATTCGCCGAAAATTTCTTTACACAGGAAGGTATTTCAGGATTTTATATTGTGACGCCATCTGTTACATATAAAACATATATATTCCTAAAATTATTATTTAAAAGATTTGCGCTTAATACCGTTTCGTTAAATAAATATTTGTCGAGTCATGATCTTTGTCTTATGCTGTTTGTAGAAAAGTATGTTGAAGATAAAAATTAGCGATCAAATTAAAAATATATGTATGAAAGGTATTGATGTGTGCTTTCTTTCTCCATTCTTACCATATTTTATAAATTCTTTCTTTTAATTACTCCTCACATTCTTTTGGTCACATTTAGAGTAAAATTAGGAAAAATCTTGGGATTTTATTTTTATTATATGGAGCATGCTTAAATTTTGTATATTGAAATTTCATGAAATTTATCCCCTCCTTCCCCTCCAACCAAAAAAAAATCTGGAGTGACTCCACTCGACTTTCCGAACATTGAGTAATTAACAGTTTTGTAGATAAAGTAAAGAAAGAGGAGTTGTTAAACAAACAAAAGAGAGAAAACCATAATAGAGTGTTTGAGTATTTTTCTCCATCTATTACACGATGTTTTATTTAACGCTACTGAACTTTGAGCCCATAGATCATAATGATAAAGAATTTTTCGTTGTGTCCCTGTAAACACCTATAAATGCTAGATTCACCAAAATGCTTATAGTTAGTGCAACAGTGATTTATAATACTCATATAAATTTTCAGCTCAATTCAATAAGGCGTTTAGATGCTATCGTACTTTTAAAAATTTAGTCCCATAGGCCATAATGATAAAGAATTTTTCTTTGTGTCCCTGTAAAAAAACTGTAAGTGCTAGATTCACCAAAATCTATACAGTTAGTTCAACTGTGATCTATAACATGTGTACAAATTTTTTGCTCAGATTAATAAGGCGTTTAGACGCTATCACACTTTTAAAAATTTGGCCCCATAGGCATAATGATAAAGAATTTTTCTTTGTGTCCCTGTAAAAAAACTATAAGTGCTAGATTCTCCAAAATCTATACAAATTGAGTATTTGTGACCTATAATATGTGTATAAATTTTTTGCTCAATTGTGTCCCTGTAAAAAAACTATAAGTGCTAGATTCACCAAAATCTATAGGGTTCGTACTATGGTGACTTACAATATGCGTACCAACTTTCAGGTTAATCGAACAAAGCGTTTAGACGCTAGCGTGTTCACTCACAGACATACACACATACATGCATACATACACACATACACACACACATACATACATCATCGTAAAAATAGTGAAAACGGACTCAAGGGACCTCAAAACGTATAGAAACATCAAAATCTCGAATTCGGATTTTTGACATGATTACAATACTTTCCTCACTATAGTGTTCGGAAAGTAATAATTTATTACAGCAGGGGGTTTTAAACTGGTCAAGAGCAACGCGAAATATTAAAATAGGAATGTTTAAAACTTTATGCCGTGAAAAGATTTAAGTTGCACATGATCCGTCAAATTTTGACGGGTATTAACTAGTTTTATCCTTTATCTACAATCTGTCTTTATACCATTCGAACGAGTAAGAAAATTCTGGGTAATTCTGGATAAAGAAAGCCGTTTGAGTGGCACACCAAATTATTTTTCTTGTGAATGTATATATCTTAGTTTACCATTTACGTTATACTCGTCTTTATTAGGGCTGTGCCAATTAATCGGCTCGGTTAATCGATAAATGCTTAATCCCGATCAATTTTTTTAATCGAGTTAATCGAATTGATTAATTCGATTAAAATTTTTCAAAATTCGATTAAATTTTCAAACTATGAATTAAAGTAAAAATGTTGTTCTACCTACAAAAGAGTTTTTCACATATTTTGCTAACAAACATTCTAAGAAACATCAATCAAATAATGAAGAAGAAAAAAAATTAATAAATAAATAATTAAAAAGAAAACCTCTCAAAAGAAGTTGCACTTTTGTTGACAGAGAAAAGGGGGAGGACAGTTATTAAACAAAATACCACTTAATGTACATGCTGGAGCAACGCCTTCTACAGAAAGTGTTGACTAGGGCAATAGTATTCTCAGAAACAAGAAGCTTTCAAAAAATGGAAATGCTAAAGATAAAAAAAAAAAAAAAAAAAAAAAGGGAATTGAGATTTTCACCATCCCTCTGATGGGGGAAATGTCAACAGAGTTTAACAATATATTCAAGCGTTTATTGCCTGTTCAGAATTGCTGATAGTAACTATTGAAGTAGAAACAGAAAATAACATTCTGTGTTCTAGTCCGAAGTAACAAAGAACTAAAATATAAGAATTTGAGATTTTTAAGATAATGATATGGAATTTTGAGAATTCATTTAAAAATAGTGACAAGCAAGGCCTGCAAATATAAAACTAAAAAAGTGAAAATTGATTTAAATTTCAGCTATGAAACAGATATAATTGATTACACAAAATTTTTTGAAAAAAAAAAAAATAAATAAATAAATAAATAAATAAGCCAAACTTATGAATAATATATATTATATATATACAATATGAGAGTTTTATTCATCATTGAAATAAAATTATACAAAGAAAAATGAAACCGATCAAATCGACCGATCAACCGATGAAAACCGATCAATCGTTCAAGCGACCGCTTAATCGATTAATGAACTACGATTAACCCAGTTAAAACTCTTAATCGATTCCCACCCCTAATCTTTATTAAAGTTGTTTGCTAAACATTATGAAACAGCAGTTAATAAATACGCCATTGCATAGCATAAACCATTACATAACGTTGTTTTCTATCTCTCCAGGAAAGGGAGAAACATACATCAATCTCAGAAAACAAACACAGCAAACTAATTATAATAATAAAGTTTATAGAATAAATATCTTCTTTCTTTATCCCGAAAACAAAAGCTAATAAAGAAAAAGCGAAATATGAAACTTGATTCTTACATAAGAGGTAAAATGCAGTGATAACATTATTATATCATCCTCTTGAACAGAGTCCAAAAGTCGTTTTATTGCGCATCGCAAAGTTGAATGTCAAGGTCGTTTAAACGCAGTGAAGCGTCGAAAAATCATAAAAAGAATGAAACTTTAAAACCATGTTATAAGATTATTTATTCAATATTCTTTGGAGAAAAAAAATCGAAATAAGTTCAACTTTGAATACAAACTGACAGATAAG
The DNA here is from genome assembly GCA_963930645.1 of Salticus scenicus. Taxonomy (NCBI): domain Eukaryota; kingdom Metazoa; phylum Arthropoda; class Arachnida; order Araneae; family Salticidae; genus Salticus; species Salticus scenicus. Next base: position 300,493,615 of record OZ005650.1, on the reverse strand, counting down.
CGAGAATGAATATGCCAATCATTCTTTATAAAATAAATAATAATATATGATGATAAATAAAGAAATGATTTTCACCGACAACAAGAAGCTAAATAATTTGGTGTGGCACTCACTCTACTATCTCTTACTCTACATTACTATATGAAAGGTGTATTATTACAGTTGCAAGTGTAAGATGAGATATTACACTGTTTGAACAACTCTAAATTACTTTAAAAATTATTTTACAAACAATTGCATTTGACATACATTACTGTTTAAGGATTAAGGGGGCAAAAGGAGGGGGGTTACCAGGCGATTTAGCTTCCCGTTTAAATACTGTAGCTAGACTCATAAAGTAATAACGATTGTATTAATTTTAAAAAATAGATTAATAATAATAATAATAATAATAATAATAATAATAAATTATATATATATTATTGTTCAGAAAATTTCCGCCCACAGCTTTCCTTCAAAATTTTTTGACTAATTTTGGGTACCCCTGTATATTGATTAGAATTTGTATAATCATTACATAGTGTACTTATAGTATGAAAAATGCATAACACAAGTTGAAATGCATTTCAAGCAATTTCCAACAGTAACCTAATCTAATATACAAAAATACTTTATCCCTGTAAACAAATGGTGAATGTTTTTCTTGTCGAATACTGTATAGAGCATGCTTTATGCATACGATATATACATATTTATTTAATTATGTTTGCTGCAATCCAAAAGGATCAAAATGTATCATCATGAAATTTCACCCGAAGGTGTAATGTACTTCAATTCTTTTATTCAGGAATAATTTGTCCTTATTCAGGAATAATTTGTCCGATCTCAATAAAAATTTCAAGTAATATCCCCTTGTAATACAGATTTAGAATACTAAATATGGAATGTTTTGGGGTTATGTTATGCTAACAGAAAAAAAGAAGAAAAAGAGACAATATCGGAATAAAACGAGTGAAAACTGATAAGAATACATAAGAATTGAAGGGAATCATTAGTTAAATGCAATAATGAATTTTTCTCTAAATATAAATTTTAATGAAGTACCAAAATTAGCAAATTGTAATAATTTAAACTCTGCTTTAGATATTCATTGAAATATTCAAAGAGGATAACATTGCGTGTAATAAACACAATTAAACATGAAGTAGCAATTTCCTCCAAAAACAAAAATTTTGAAAGAAACAGGAAAAAAACTAGTTGGCATAGGTGCACTCTGCTCAGTTCCCCATCATATATATGTTCTCATAAATTTATAGTGCGAGACATATTATAATCATGTTAAAAGAAATGAATTTGACCAAAGTTTGATACAGTGACAGAATGAAATCCCCGCCTAATAGGCTATCCACCGTTCACTTCAATATATTTATCTTATTCTAATCTATTAATTTATTTTATCAGGGTCGATTCCGTTGTTTAGTTTTCATGCTACTGTTTCCAATGCAATAATCCTCAAAATTCATATTTATATGAAAAATTTACAATTTCACTATGTTGATAAAATCGTAAATTACGAATGATTTACGAAATTTTCCTATTAGAATATTTGTATTCAATCATGTTCAAACAAATATTATAAATGTAATTTTGAAGTCGTCTAATGTATTTATGATCCTCAAAATGGAAGTTTATACTCAATTTTGCCTTATTCTGACATGTTAAGTAAATCGTAAATTCCAGATAACTTACGAATTTTTTAAATTGGAAAAATCATAGTCTATGATATTCATGCCAGTATCCTAAATAATATTTCGAAAGTGGTTTGGCATCTTTACGAAGAAAATATCCCTCAAGATTGACGTTTATGTGAAATTTTGCTCGATTCTGCCATGTTAAGAAATTCGTAAATTTCCAATAACTTAAAAAATTTTTATATTGGAAAATTCATCGTCATTAATATTCATGTCAGTGTTCTAAATAATATTTCAAAAGTAGTCTGACATCTTAAGGATGAAAATATCGCTCAAAATTGACGTTTATGTGAAATTTTGCCCTATACTGCCATATTAAGAAATTCGTAAATTTCCAATAACTTGCGAAATTTTCAAAGTAGCATATTTATAGTTACTAATGTTCATTCCGGCATCAAACCTGATATTTTAAAACTGGTCTGACATTTTTACAGTAAAAAGTTTCCATTTAATGCACGTTTAAGTAAATTTTTGTCCTATTCTCCCATGTTAAGAAAATCGTAAATTTCTAATAACTTACGAAGTTTTTTAATTCGAATGTTTCAAAAGAATAGGGTTCTTGCCAGTATCGAAAGTAATATTTTAAAACTGATCTGACCTCTCTGCAATCATTTGTTCGTGAGATATCGTGTTAACAGACTAACAAACTAACGGACTAACACACTAACGGACTGACATACTAACGGACTAACACACTAACAGACACCCTACAGACAGACACCATACAAATTTTGTCATTTTCGGATTCCTCACACCTGAAAACGTGTAGAAAAGTCAAAAAACCGAGGTCGAAAATTTTCACGATTACCTAAGTTCCCCATACCTATAGTATGATGGGGAACTAAAACTAAATGCAACTGAATCAGCATTTTAATTATGTTGATGCTGATCACGTTTCAGTCTGACGCTGAATCATTTTATACTTTTTTTCTAATTGTAATGTTTGCACTATTAATGTCTGTTATTTGGTATCTTTTATCAAAAATTGAAAATAAAGCTGAATATTTTATTTCCAATTTTTGCATATTTTACTTTCTGTTTATCATTTTCTTCTATATTCAATAGTAGAAAGTATTGGTTTTGAAAAATTTTTGAATTCCAGTTTTCGAGGTATTTACACGTTTAGAAAGGTCTAGAGCACAATTTCAGGACTTTTAGAAAATGTTTGTCTGTCTCTCTGTGTGTGAGAAAGAGAGAGAGAGACAAAAATTTTATAGCAACAGTATCTTAGGAACTACTGCCCAAAATTTCATATAAATTTAAATGTAGTTGCACCTAGACAAAAATTAGTGCCTATCAACTTGTGGTGAAAATTTCGCAACCAATGGCATCGCCATACCATTTTTTCTAATTTTTTAATATGGCATTATAGAACAAAATTTATTTAGTAATAGTCAACCAGGTACCTTTTTTTTTTTTTTGGTATATGTAGGAACATCGCCCTCCCCCTCATTGAAAGAAGGAATAAACTTCCCATGTAGGTATCTTTCAAAAGAACTCTCAATTCCTTTAAAGCAAATAGTTGAAAATATAGATCTGTTATAATTTAAAACAAAGTTATCGACTTTTTTTAAACAATAAATAAAAGAAAAAAAAAACGTATTTCCTAAGATGTCGTATGGAGAGCATAGAACTGACTTTCTTTAGATATTTAGAGTTATATTTTCTGAGTTGAATATATTCTGCGTTCATCATGGAAAATAAAAAGTTTAATATAGGTACTAATTCTTACAACTAACATGTACTGCGTGAATTTGTACAGGAAAATAAAAAAGTAAAGGTTTGTGATAATGATAACCACAACGCATTAGTTTTTCCTTGAAATATAGCCGAATATCTAGCCCGGTGACGGAACGTCAATTGGTAATCGAAAAATCGCGTGTTAGGTACTCGAGTCGGCCGCAGACCGTCACGCACATCAATGATGGCTGGGGCACGTAAAATCTGTTGCGGATGCAATGTCCTCCATATTCCATGACATTAATACATTTGATGGTTACCAAAGCCGGAGAGCCTTTTTCCGCGAAGGATCGAATTTAGGGTGGTTTGTTTCTGGACCACCTCTAGGAATGATTCCGAAACCGTCGGCAATGGTGTAGGTAAATTCAGGACCAAAAAGGGGGAGTCGAGCATTTCAATAGTTAAATTCGGGACCGACATTTGGTCCTGAATTTACCTATTTTTTATTGAATGGATAAAATAACTCTCTTTTAGATTCGTAAAATGCGAGGGATCAGTCTCAAGTTTAAAAGAGGATCTTCACTCTTCAGATGTTTCGTAGCATAAGTTTGATACCGTTGCTCAATCCTAGTTTGACATGCGTGTTTTTATTATTATTATTATTATTATTATTAAATTTTAAAAAGTTTTTTAAAAAAGCGAATTTTAAACAGTTTTTGACAAAAGTTAAAAATTTACTATAAATAGTGATTATGAGATCACAGTTCTAAAATCGCTAAACTCGGCAGAAAATTAGACATTTAAAAGGAAAGTAATCTGGTGTGTCACTCACACAACTTTCAATACTATAAACACAGATTTTAGATTAAGGGGTAAGATAAAAATTGGGTATAGTGTATAAAATCATACTTTAAAAACAGTTTGGAAGAGTTTTATTAGATATATGTTTCTGTATGAGGGGAAGAAGGTTACCTCCATTCTTAATACCCGGATTTACCATAGTACATACATTAATAAAAAATTAAGCCAGTTATAAAATTTAAATGTTTATTACAAATGATTAAGACAATGTCTTTGAAACATACCAATGTTGGCCAAAATTTTTATATGGTAACCTTATGCAAACTTCAAAATACTCTATATTTGAATTTCCTAAATTATCTGTTTTTGAGTTACGCTGATAACAGAAATGTACATAGATGAACCATTAAAAACACGATTTTCGTATTCAGGGCACCTCAAAACGCGTAACTACAGAAAAATCAGAGTTGAAATTTAGAATTCAAACTAATACTTTGTTTACCATGGGTATGAGAAAGTAATTATCATTCTTCGGCAGTTTTTCTGGAATTGGTAAAATTTAGTAAAGCACTTCCGTTAATTACATTCAATAAAGAAAAATGTATTTATTTAATTTTGGGTAACTCTGTATATTGTCTATAAATTATATACACACCACGCACACTGTACTTAAATTTAGTAAAGAAGCAAAGTAGGAAAAATGCATAACACAACTTGAAATGCACTTCTAGCAATTTCCAAGTATAATATTAATGTATCCGAATTCTTTTGTGTGGCCTTGTAATGAATTGTAAATGATTTTCGTATCATATCCAATACTAAATATGCTTTCATTCCTATAAAAATTATGCAGTCAAACTTTATCTGCTAGAAATTTCGCCCATAGGCGAAATGTATTTGAATTCTCTTGGATATTACTGTACACAAATCATTTATACGCTCTCATCGAAAAGTTTAGTGTACCATCCCTATATGATAGAGATTTTGAATATCGAGTTTGGATTTTCTGCTACTATTATGGGATATGCTGATAACACATATACAGACAGACACACAGACCAGTCGATAAAACCCTGATTTTCGTATTTGAAGCACCTAGAAACGTGTAATTATAGCAGAAATTCAATTTCGGAAATTTGACTCCAAAACATTATTTTCTCTAGCATTATATGGGTTAGAGAAAATATTTAATTTAATTCAAACCTTAATATATATATATATATATATAAATAAATAAATAAAAGTAAATAATGTACTTATTTGCAATGAAAGAGTTTGTTATTATTTGATTTCTTGCAAACTATTTAAAATTTTAAATATGTTTAGTCTAAAACTACACTAAACTGTGTGTAGATTTTAAATATTATTTTACTTATTTACTCTTAAAAACACACAGACAAACACAAACCAACCGACAAAAATCTGATTAATTATGGGACCTCAAACGATGTAATCATAGCAAAACCTCAATTTCGAAAATTTGACGCTAAAGCAAAACTTTATCTACTATTATTTGTGTATGAACAGGTAATATTTATTTCAAGTCTTTTATTTTTTCATTATTTTATTTTATTTTTTAAATATAAATCTATCTTGACACTTGTAAGGAAAGTGTTATTATTTGATAACTTTTAAAAATTTAAAACTGTTAAATTTGTTCAGACTAATATTAAACTAAAGTATGGGTATATTTTAAATGTTTTAATTATTTACGCTTTAAAAATGTATTTTGGGTTCTTTTAGAAATTTTTGTTAGTTTTAATATACAACAGTAATTGCATAAACCAACTAATAAGGATTAATAATTTTTGAAACTGCAACTATTAATATACAATACTAAATTTAACAAGTTTAAATAGTTAAATCACTTATTAAATTTAAAAAATGGCAACATCAGTGATGTAATTTATATTAGTGGAAAACCCCTCAGTTTACAAGAGTAGAGGGGAAACGCATAGGTAAATTCGGGACCAACATCCCGAATTTAGCAGTGGGGTTGATTGTGAGGAAAGCTATATAATTACTTTGGTCCTGAATTTCCGTACTCTGGTCGGCAATTGCCAATTGCGAAACTCTAGTGTAACGTAAAACCCATTCAAACTGAAACATTAAACCCATTCAAACTGAAACATTTTAAAAATATTTTTTCATTTTCATGAACTATTTTAAATAAATAATGAGAAAAATAATGATGTAATCCAAATGGTTGAGGTTGAAGTTCAGTGAGTTTTACGTCTCAGACAACGAAAGAATGGGCAATCGATGACGGTCAAGAATTCACCCCTAGAGGGGGACCGAAGGCGTGACATCATAATTTTGATTGCATTAATAACAATCATATTTTTCGTAATAGACTTTTTAAAAACACAAACATAAAAATGAAAATTATAATACACATACAATACAAGACGAGTAGAATTATGGAAAAATCATATTAGCAGTGAACCAAGTTTCATAAGTCATACAAATAATGCTTATATTTTTCTGCGTTGAATGTCTGTTGAAATAGTGGGCAGGTGTTTTAGATTACGTAAGGCTTTAATATAAAACACAATGTGCAAACAAATATTAGCTTTACATCACATTCGTTTCTACGAATAATATTTTTCACATTTTATTGCCAAATTTCAGCAAACGATTCATCACATTCATCCCGATTTTAGCTTTCTCAATCATGCTTACATTTTTGATAAAAATTTAAAATATTTGTATGTAAATTTTGCATTATATTTTACATAAAATGGGAGATTACAAAACGGTTGACTTTTCTGAGATTTGAAATATAAAAGACCCAATTTTTTAAAATTTCAATCATATTTCTTTTTAATAATAAAAGTCGAAATTTTAAATGTTAAAATTTTTGTAACATTTGATCTACCCATCTTTTCACATGCGTTTTTGTGTGTGGTTCCTAGCGTTTACGTGTCTGGTCTTGAAAAAGACCGTGGCCCACGGACTTACATTAAAACAATGACACATAATTAAACGATATTTCTGATGATTAATTTAATTAAAAAAATTATTTTTTAAATTATCAAGTTACATAGTGTGATATGGAAAATCATATATTCTTTCTTAAAATTTAATTGCATTTAACTTCTTAAAATTATTCATTTTCCCTCTTTAAACGAAAGAATTAGATTTATTTTCTGCGGAGGCGAACGTCACTTTTCTCAGATATCATAAATTAAAAGACTAGCTTTGAATCATATCTTCATTCTAAAAAGTAAAAATATAAATAAAATATAAATAAAAATAAAAATAAATAAAATAAAATAAATAAATAAATAATAAAAATATAAAAACGGAAAGAAAATCATAAACACCATTGTATTTGTGACTGCTCGTGATTTATTAATGCATACCAAATAAGTCCAAAAATTCCATCAACAGTTAATATACACATAGAGAAATAGTTTTTGAAACGAAAAAAAAAAGTCATTATTATTTTCATAATGCTCAAATCTGTCAAACAGATGACCGTGAACCAAAGAAATGAGTAAGAAATTAAAACTTCTTCACACACCATAAATTTTATATCAGCACAACCGGTTTCGAAAGGACGTAGCCTTTCTTCATCAGGTGCAAACACGTGCAACTGCCTTGGAGGCAAAAGCAAGACTGAGTCAGTGTCAGAGACTGGTGGCAAGACTGAGTCAGACTTTTGTCAGTCTTGCTTTTGCCTCCAAGGCAGTTGCACGTGTTTGTACCTGATGAAGAAAGGCTACGTCCTTTCGAAACCGGTTGTGCTGATATAAAATTTATGGTGTGTGAAGAAGTTTTAATTTCTTGCTATTGTCTGTACACCAGTTTTTGAATTTATTTTTTGGCAAAGAAATGAGTGTAATTACATCTTGCGGAGCCGTGATTTATAACGTGTAATTTGACTTGATCTTCTGTAATGTCAGAATTAAATGAAGTGATGAAACGATAATATTTATCACCACAATTTAACGGATCTTATGGTTCTCATAGAAAATGTAACGTACTTATTGGCGAAGAAAAATTTGAGCCATAATATTTGAAAATAGTATTATAAAAATGTTCCTAACAGACTTAAAAAACTGGTGTTGCTTGGGCAACGTAATTTGGCGAAAGTTCTTTTTGAGGTTAATGTTTCTACCACATTTTTAGATCATTTTTGCTCTGTTCCTTAGTCTAATAAGACCACAGTTTTTGTCTTCTTCAAAATTTGTACTCTCCCCGTGCCCTTTGAATGAATTCAAAATTTTTTATTATTAATTAATCATCAAAAAATATTTCATTTTTATATAGAGAAGAAATCTTACGTTGCCAATTTATTCAGTCATGATTTTTTTAAGTTTTTACGAAAATGTTTTTGAACTGTACGATCATCAACTGATAATGGACTGTAATAAATAATCAATTGAAGATCTCGTCGTCGTTGTTTCTGAGTTATTTGCCTACCATAACAGGTCTTATAGTTTATCTTCACGGCTGTTAAAGGAAACATATTTTACTGTTATGATGTTATGAGATATAGTAATCCTCTTCTAAGAAATTTTTCTCATTCTCAATTGACATTTAGTATTACTACAATGGCATTATTCTACAGCACCAAAACAACCAAATAACACAAAGTGCTTCAAAATTTCCCAAAAATACATGTAAAACAAGATGATAAAAGAGAGAGTATCTTTCATGGAAATAAGAATTTGCTCACATTATACAGATTATCAAAATCAAGCCCAAGGGTAACATCTGGGAATATCTACTTTGTAATCGATACGATTTTTTCTTTCTTTTTTTAACGTTATTGGAGAGCAACAGAAGCCAAATTTGACGGTTAGATGTTTCATGAAATGATTAAACTTTTCAGTAACAAAGCAGGAAATATTTAGGAAAATTTATATATAAGGAAAAAAGGAAGTAAGGAAATTAATTTTAGAGACCTATTAAGTATACAATTTATATCTGCACTTAATATTAGATTGCGGTGGAAAAGGAGACATCTGGAAATCAAAAAGGCATCTTTGAACTGATGATTCGTTACAAACTATAACAGAAGTGCAGAGATTAGTTTCATATCAATAAATGTTTAGACAGATAATTTACCTAAAGACATCTGGATATTTTAAGATATCTTCAGAAGCTCATACGAGAAGTACATACTATGTTTCTTCAATGAATTATTTTCTTAATCACAACTGCAAAATACATTCATTAGAAACCCGAAAGCAAAGTGTAAAGTTTGATATCTTTTATTTTTTAGAGCGAGAATATTATTCAGCAGGACACCTGGGAAAAGCTAACTTGAAAGATCACTAACAAATAGAAACAATCTACTTCATTTTCAAGTAACGAAACCGCAGAATAATTGCTTCAAAAATGGAAAATGATCTTTTCTTTTCCAGGGAATATTAAGAAGTTTTTTTTTTTTGTTTTTGTTTTAACTTAATGATGCTCATTAATTTAAGTTCTTTGAGACAATCGTTAAAAAGAATGATTTTTAAATTAATTTAACGAATACATTATATATGTGATTTTCCATAACACAGCGTTTGAACTTTCTTTTTAAATGTGAGCTTCACATAACTTGCAATTTCACTCTCGCTTTGCACTGGCTGAAAGCGATGAGCAAAGTATCTCAGATAATCTGGAGTCAAATCCGAATCGAATGAGCATCATCGATGCCGAGAAAAACGAATTTGATGAGTGACGTCAACGACTGATTTATAAGTATTGAGAGGGTTTCCTCTTTTTTTCCTGAAGCAAGAAGAGAAGATTCTTTACGGGAATGAGCGACTCTGACATAGAAAGGCTAAAAAAAAAACTACAAACGTTCATGTAAGATACATTGAGACTCATTGAAACCTTTGGACAGCCCCTGCCTGCCTGGACGAGCCAAGCTTAACGGGTTGGATGCCGTCCGCCGGAGCGAATTAATCGCCAGATCACTGCATGATAGCTGCCTACTGCCAGATAGTTATCTAGTCGCTACATAGAATGAGCTGTGTCCGACGACTCGTTCAGGCTTCTGACATCAGACAGGGGAGACTGCTGGCTCCTGATCAACACAACTGCAAAGTTACTTCTGATGACAGCTCAGGAATGGCAGGGTTGCGACATCTGCTTCTTGACACATAATGCTCGACTGGCACACCACACCTCCAGATTGCCCAGGGAACGGAGCGCACAGACACGCTTCCTGGATGCAAAACAAGAATTTTGAATATGTGCACAACTAGCCTAGAGCCAGAGAGGAAGAAAGGAAAAAAAAAAAAAAAATTTTTTTTTTTAATTTTGAGGGGGGGGGGAGAATCGCAGTGGGAGCCAAGAGGATAGTTGTGCACTCAGATTTACACCAAAAAGAGGAGGCAAAAACAAAGGGGGAGGGGAGCTAAACACCTAAAATAAAATTGGCTGAACGGTCGACAAAACAAGGAGCAAAAAAAAAAAAAAAAAAAAAAAAACGCAACAAACAGTATTTTTTTTGAGAACTCGCCACGGGTGGATGGAAGGAAATTTAGTAGCACATAGCGTAGAATTTTGAAGTGGCTGGGCCAATGGGGGGGAAATGAGCTATGCACTAAGAGGCCTAAAGGGAGAAGAAAGAGGGACCATTGCAATTTGGATCCACCACGGGGGGATGGTGCCCCGCGTTGGTAGCCCGATGACTGCTAAACGACCCCATCGAGCATTTGACGGTGCAGCACATTTTTACGAGGACCAGACACCGCCACACCCATGGATGTAAGATACATGCTTCTTCTACTAAGGGGATTTGGCACCTTTGATATCGCATCACTGAAGGTTTCATATAAAAGCTTATACTTTCATTTAATATTTATAAATTGAGCTATATTAGGTTTGTTCGATAAAAATATATATTCAGACAACAATTCTTATGGTTTTTGATATATTGTTTACAGGTTCGAAATCTGTAAGATGCGTTTTTTACAGTTTCCTTTTTTACATAAATTTATAATCTTCAAAATGCTAAAATTTTTACAAATATTTAAAAAAAGACTTAATATTTTTTGGAAGAATAATAAAACCTATTTAAAAGAATTAGGGATGAATGTGCAATATCTCTAAAAGAAAAATATAAAAAATGAAATTATAAAAAATAAAATTATAAAAAAAATCTTTTATTTTTGCAAATATTTCCATAGACATGCCCTTTTTAATATTTTTCTCAAAAACTAATCAATAAATTTCAAAATCGATCCCTAATTCGTTTAAATAAGTTCCATTAAACATCCATAATAATAATAATAATAATAATAAATATTAAGTCTTTCTTTGTAGAAGTTATAGCATTTTAAAGATCATGAATTCATGAAAAAATGTGAACTGAGGAAACGCAATTTAACATTTTCAGGTCTGAGCTATTTCGACCACACATATCCCTGTGGACTGAGGGAGTAAAAAAAAAAAAAAAAAAAAAAAAGTTCCACTTCCCCATAAGAAAACTTAATTTTTTAACTTAAAATTTTTTACACTGACTTGAATAAAAACATGCCCGAATGTTGTACAAATGACTGAAAATAGGCTTTATTTGTAAATAAAGATTATTTCGTAAAATTTGCTTTTGTATGGCTTAAAGTAATCAAAGAAATAACTCTGATTCTAAATCGTTATATAATACTTGCTTCGGTTTAGTGCTGCCATATATATATAATATATATAGAGAGAGAAACATAACGTTCAGTAGTAATATAATATTATCAGTGCAAACATTTGAAATTTAAAGATGATTTAATTTCAGTATTCAAACAATTATCTATTCTGATCAAAAACGAAGACCACCCAAATCAAACCAAAAAGGAAATAAAGTAAAATCTAAATGAATTATAGCAAATTGGAATGTGAAAAAAGGATTATTTGCATTCTAACGTTATCAAGGGCCTGGTAGAATGCAAATATGCTAAAAAATGGATGTTTTTCTGTCACAAAGAAAGCAAAAGCTATGAATTTCTTTGTTCTCAGGCCCGAAACACCCATTGTAAATAAAACAAGGGAAAACGAAGATCAAAATAAAACTCATCACTACAAATCCAATAAACCATTTAAAGATTATTAGTGATAATACATTAATAAACATTGTAATTTTAATCCATAAACAATCACAAATAAGCAAGAAAGAAGCCACACAAAATTTATTAATTACTAGTCACATATAAAACAAACATTGGAAATAAAACAAGAAAAAACGTAGATAAAAATAAACTCACCACTACAAATGTTAATCCAAAAATTGTATAAAAAACACAATAAATATCGTAATTTTATACTCTCCAAAAAAGGCAACACATAGTTGACACACATGAAAAACGAGACACATGTAAAATTTAACAAGCAGATATTAGTTAAAAGCACAGTTAGTCAGCACAATGTTAGCAGTGAACATGGAGTAAAACTACAGAATTCACAAACCGAAACAAGTTGAATCCTTACGTAAATTAGGATTCATATTAATTATAGTAACTTGAATAGTGCTGCCATCTACTGTCCTTCCTTTCTGATGCAAGCAGAAAAATAAAAAACCGAGAAACTTTTACAAAACTATTTTTTTCCCTCTCTCCTTAGTAGAGACTAGAGACAACGAACACGTCAACAAATTTTGCATTGTAATGTACAAAGAAACACTCGAACAAAAAATAATAGTTCGTTTTGAATATTCACATACAGTTTAACATCACTTCGTACATTTTATGCTCGTAAATTTTGCACTGTAATATAATATAAAATCAGTGTTGCCAAATATTGTGACTTTTTTATTTAATATCCACCACTAACATTTAAATGTAAGAATTGTTTAATTATTTCGACGATTAATTGCCTATTATGTAGATCACATATCACTTCCAAAATTATTGGTGACCATTGAATTAAAAAATAGCAAAATATGGTAATACTATGTGAAACGTACTTACCTGCAAATAATATACAGGGTGATTCTATGGTCATGGGACAAACTTGGATGGAAGGTAGAGAACATCACAAGGATTCAGAACTGTATAGAAATCCATCGCCTCAAACGTCATTTTAACCCTTTAAGAAACGGATAATTTTGGTTGTTTTTAAAAAATAAAATCCAGATAACTCCGCCTACTGTGTAAATAAAAATAAAAAAAAAAAAAAAAAAAAAATTATGCTTCATTATTTCGCAAAATCCTGCACGAAGTTTGTATTAATGCAATCACTGTGATAACATATATCGATAAAAAACAGAATTATCACTACGTATATTTATTTATGTAAACATTAGTCTGTAAAAACTTTTTTTAAGCCATCATTCGACAGCAACGCCCATATCTGGATTTTATTATTAAAAAATAACCAAAAACAACTAATTCTTAAAGGGTTAAAATGACGTTTGCAGCCAAGGGTTCCTGTACAATCCTGAATCATTGTGATGTTCTCTACCTATACCCTCCAAGTTTGTCCCATAACCATAGAATCACTCTGTATAACACATTGTATAGTTACAAATTCTACACTGTGAAGTAATAACAGAAATACAGTACTTAAAATGATTAATTCAGAAAATACCTTCATTTTCTCGAAATAGTGTTTCTAACACCTCTAAATTATCTACTGTAATATAAAATCAGATGCACAATAAATATAAATGCACTTATTGTTTCGAAACGCTATATAATTTCAGTATAAATTTTGCATCATGACATAAATCAATTTACCGAGACAAAAGACACACCGAAAAAATTGTGCACATACACTGTTTCGAAGCATTGTATGGTTTATTTCATGTATGTAAAACTACATAATCACATTTTCATTTTGATTAAAAATTTATAACTATGATGGTTTGCTTATAAAACTTATAATTACTTTCTCTTACCAATAATGTAGAGAAAGTATTGTTTTTGGGTCAAATTTTCGAACGCGAGATTTTGTTATATTTACACGTTTTGAGGTCCCCTGAATACGAAAATAATGTTTTTAGCAAATGGTCTGTGTGTATGTCTGTATGTCTGTGTGTGTATGTGTGTCTGTATGTCTGTGTGTCTGTCTGTGTGTCTGACTGTTATCAGCATATCTCAAAAACAAATTATGGCAGAAAGTTCAAACTTGGTATTCTAAATGTGTATCATATAGGGATGCTACAGTAAGCTTTTCGTTAAGATAAAGCAAATGGTTCGTGTACAGGGACAATCAAGAGAATTCTAATACATTACGTCTATGGGGGAAATTGCAGGAAAGTAGAGTTTAACGTCTATAGACTGCACTAAACCAAGTGAAACGAATATACATATTTTTGTAATAGATATAGTTAACTGGAAAAAAAAATTGTGTATGTAAGAGCCTCGCCTCCCCCCCCCCCTGGGGGGGAAGGCCCCCCTCGAGGGGAGTAAATTTTCATGATGGGTATCTTTCAAAAGAGCTCGCCAATACCTTTAAAACGAATGGTTGAACCATCGATCTGCGATAATTTAAAACAAAGTTATCGATTTTTTTTACTTTTAACAAAAAAAAAAAAAAAAAAAAAAAAAAACTTAGAAAAAAAAATCGTACTTTTTTTTTTTTTTTTTTTAATATTGAGAATAAAATGGACTTTTTTTGGATATTTGGTGTTATACTACTTCTCTACTATGGAAATCGTCTGCCTTATTATAAAAGATAATTTTTTTAAATAAAAATTTTAATAAATTATTTTTTAAAAAGAGAATTATCTTTTAATAACCAAATTAAATTCTATATAAATGTAGGTGCATTAATGAAACGGGGGGTTGAGGGGGGCGGTAGCCCCCCTCACACAGAACTAATTATCATATAAAACTCTTCAGAAGCCTAATATAAATTGTTTAACATAGGTTTACATAACAGTAATCGTTATCTTACCTATCAATCTGAAACCTGTATTTATAGTATTAAATTTCAGGGTAAGAGAAAGTCGTGTGAGTGACACACCAGATTATTGTTGATTCGAAACAGTATCATATTTTTGGTGATAATTTAAAACGACAAGAATATAATGTAAGATAACAAATAGCCACTCTAAATTGTTTGTGTGTGTGTGTGGATCATAAATTAACTAAATTATTATAATATTATATAAAACTGAATATGAATTACTATCCTAAACTGACTGAAAAACGTAATCATAAAAAGTATAATAAAAATAGAAAAAAAAAAAAATAAATAAATATGCCAAAATAAATAAATACAAAGTTATCGTCAATATGGCGACAAAATTTTAAAAATCGTCATAGGGGTCTTATGCCAAAACTGTATTGCCTGCGGAAGTATGAAAACTGGGAAGTCAACCATGAATTTTATTTTGAAACCTTTCTTTGAATAATTTTCACTTCAGTATTGCACAATGTTAATTCGGTTTTAATAATAATTTGGCTTCTGGTAAATTAAAATTTAAATTAAGTGGTGAAATTAGTATAATATTTATGAGTTCTAAATTTTAATGGTAAATAAGAAAAGAAATAAAGTGCGAAAATTTTGCATGGATTTGCTAGTATATATATATTAAATAAAAAACAATTATACAATGAAAAGCTATATAGCTGAAGTTTAAGATTCCATATTTTTTAAAACAAAACTATATGACCGATTAAAAAAAAAAAAAAAAAAAAAAAAAGACAGGAAAAAAATCTCTAAAAAACAAATAAAAATTTTTAGTCTCTCTATAAAGATAGCATACATATAGATGTACTCATTTTACGTTTGGGAATTATGCAAAGAGGTGAAACAGCAGATTATAAAAAATAATGGGTATGTTTCAGGAAATAATTTATTATTGTTAAGTAACGTATCAGTATCTTAAGTGATTACTCGAGATGTTGAGCAACTTCATTTAAGATGATGGATCTCTCTTTCTTTGAATTCCTTTCTTCAACAAAATATCTGAGAAGGGAAACTGAGTATTACAATGATAAAACGATTAGTGAAAGAGTTTCCACTAATAATTGTAAACTACTGTAATATTCACTCAAAATAATTTTTAAAATTGCGAAAAACATACTTAGCTTTCTTAAGATACGAAACATATTTTAGAAAAATATAACAACCAGTTGCATATCAATCATTTACAAAATATTTAGAATACGCAATTTTTTAAAGATTTTATTTTATTTTTATTTTTATTTTATTTTATTTTATTTTATTTATTTTTCAGTTTTCCCTTACTTATTTTTATTGCCTTAAAAATTAAAAGCAATAGGTATATGTTAACCCTTTCGTGACGGGAGGCGCAAACGCGAGCTCAAATCCTATGGTTTAATATCTAAAATCCTATAGACATACAATGCCATTTTATGCCAAAAAATTACAGTATTTAAAACGTTCCAGGACCCTGTGGTACAAATGTGTGTTGTCCGGGGGTAAACGAAAATACGCTTTGGCACGCCGGCGTGCCGCCCGGGAAATGACTGCGTTTCTTGCTGTCGTGTATGCGTGACAGTCGGCGTGAAAGAGTTAATGTATAATGGGAAAGGGGAGCATTATACAAAAATTAGCAAGAACTGAAGATTTCAAAATGTGAACACAAAGATTTTGAGAACACAAAGCGTCCCTTTCAAAGCAGATTTTGGACTTTAAAAAAAAAAAAAAAAGAGTAAGAGGTAAGGGTATGTCGGCTCATAAATATGTTAACCTATCAAAAATTTCACCCACAGACTTAATGTATTTGAATACATTTTTGTATCTAACTGTACACGGAATCATTTGTCCGATTTCAATAAAGTTTCAAGAACCATCTTCATATCATATAGGTTTAGAATATTGAATTTGGAATTTCTGTTAATATTAGTTTTTAAGTTATGGTGGTAACATATTCACACAGAGAGACAGACAAACACACTGACCAACCGTTAAAACATAGTTTTCGGATTCGGATATCTCAAAAAGTGTAAATTTACCTAATTATCAAAAATTTAACCCAAAAACAATGCTTTTTCCCTCCAACATGGGTTAAAAAAAAAAAAAAAAAGAAAGAAAGAAAGAAATTAAAATAACACTGTCATACTGTAACGCCTATAATACATTTAACCCTTTAACGTTCAATGGTTTCGCCCAGAAACCAAACATTGCACTTTTTTTTTTACAGCAATTTTTCAGTATTTTTACAAAGTGTTAATAGAATATTACACTCTTATTCATTCTCTTTGCACTACATGGAAACACTACAGCAAAATCCAAAAAATGCTTTTTCAGATGAAGCCAGATATAGAAGTCACTTTAATTTTCTAAAATGGTATCACTTTTAAAAATAAAGAAAAAATATTTATTTTAAATAATAGCATACGAACTTAATATAATCCTTCTAAGTCATAAATTGCAACTTTCAATTTTTTATAAATAATTTATATGTACTACACATTTTTCAATTCTGAATATAAAGTTTTTTCTCTGGTAAAAGAATTAGCAAGTATAGTTAATATTATGTTTTATGTAAAAAGTTAAATAATAAAGTCAGAGCTGTAGCTACAATGTTTGGCTGAGCGCCTGGTGCTGTGACATGGCTTACACCGCACTTGCTTCTTTTCTGAATAAATCATTATTTGAATTTCCTAATAAGTAAGTCAAAATATAAATGTTTTAGATTTCTAAAGTATCTGATTTATTCTCTGGAACTTTTATATTAGTTTGTTTAAGGAGAAAAAAATAGTCCGTTACCGTTCATTGGTTTCACTGTGAAACCATAAATTTCTGTAAAATAAAAAATGCTAATTTTTTTTTTCCATTTGTATATTTATGATCTGTGATGCGTCTAAAAGTCATTTTTTAAATTAATTTCACAATTTTCAAAAAGAAATATGTAGTGAACTTTAAAGGGTTAAAAAACACACGTAAAAAAAAAAAAAAAAAAATGCGCATCGTAATTAAAATTATCTTTATTTTTCAAGGAAAACTAAATAAACAGTTATAATGCGCTTCGTTTAATGAAAATACCACATTTTTTTCTGCCCCACTTAAAACTTTTAAATTTAAATAAAATTACTCTATGGATAAACGAAAACAAAGCCTAATACTGTTAGCGTAAACGCATTTCTTAAAAAAAAAAAAAAAAAAAACGTACAAAACATGAACATTAAACTAAATAACATCACAAAAAGTATCAAATTGGAATGAGCTAAACAGTTACTGTAACATCAGTAACATGTCATCTATCAAATTGTGTAATGGTGTGATGAAAACAGTTTTAAATAAACGCTTGGCAGACATTCAAAGCAAGCGAACGTAACAAGAGAATGCAGAACAGCTGCTTTATTCAAACACCGCATTAATTCTATAAAGTGTTTGTTGCAGCACAAATTCCGAATATACAGGGTGGTTATAATTAAACTCCCAATATAAACAGCATCCTACTTCCTACAGTGTAAACGGGTGAACGGAATGCAACGAAATTTTGTATATAGACTCTACACGAGATGCGCTCACGAAATTCCGGAAAAAAAAAAAAAAAAAAAAAAAATCCAAAATGTCCATTAGAGGGCGCCTTTTCCAGAAAAACATTGAATTTAAAACAATAAACGACCAAAACGGAATGCAGAAACAATATTAATATTTATTGACTAGTTTCTGATCACCTTGCCATCCGTTTTGGTCGTTTTTTGTGTTAAATTCAATGTTTTTCCGGAAAAGGCACCCTCTGGTGAACATTTTGGAACTAACATTTTTTTTTCGAAATTCCGTGAGCGCATCTCGTGTACAGTCTGAATACCAAATTTCGTTGCATTCCGTTCACCCACTTGCGCTGTAGGATGCTGTTTGTAGGGGAAGTTTAATTATAACCACCCTGTATATAGAATTTTATTTTAACCATAGATGTTATTAATTTAAAGGAAAACGTAGAGTTGCTTTCAGAAATCCATATAATGAACCTACAGTAAACTGCTTTACTGTAAGATTTCTATCGCATATACTTAGGTATGAAAAATATTTAGAGGCCCTTACCGAGGATATAGACAGGGGTCATCTCTGCCCTCTTTTTCAGGACATTGTCAGGGATAAGACATTTCCGCCTGTATTGCCACCACTAATTTCATGCAGAAATCTTTATGGCATTCTTATAATAATGCACGATGATTAAACAGGATAGAAATTTTTGTACCTAAATAGTTATAAGCAATAAAGGCAGAAATTTCTTTTCCATGGTAATGTCCTGAAATAAGGGCAGAAAGAACGACCCCCTGATTTACACAAAGTATAAATTCGGCTGTACCTTCCACGATAGAATGATTATTTTACCCTCAAAAACTAGCATCAACGATATAATGTTAGCTCGAATAAAGTCTTGTTTGTAACTCGTAGACGGTTTTACCCACGCAACTTTATCAATTCTCTATTTTTAAGATAAGTGCTATTTTTGCTGTAAGTTTCACTTACTAATCAATAAATTATTATTTTTTTTTCCCCACTAGTTATTTGAATTTATACAAATTTCCTTGCACTGAAAACAGTTTCAAGGAAATATCAATGTTGAATGAAAGGGTAATTAGACTGCAAAATACTTTTAATTGTAACCTTAACAACTACAAAAAAGAAAAAAAAATTAACAGAAAGATAAAGATTTTTATTTAGAAGAAACCCAAAACAATTTAGTAAGTTAAAAGAATGATGTTAAAAGTTTTTCAAACATCATTTCAATTAGGCAGAAATAATTCTGAACATACCATACGTTTTTACTTTCCTCTATACTCAAGAGGAAAAGGTATTGGATTCATAAAAATTTTTGACTTCCGGTTTTCGGCGGATTTACACGTTTTCAGATATCTAGAACACGATTTGACTATTTTTAGAAAATGTCTGTCCGTCTGTCTGTGTGTGTGTGTGACAAAAATTTTGTGGAAATTGTATCTCCGAAACTACTGCTCAGAATTGTATATAAATTTATATGTAGATGTATCTTGACCTAAATTAGTGCCTCTCAACTTTTACTGTCAACCGCTCAACAGGTGGCGTTGCTACATATCGATTGCCGCAATTTAAGGGGAGGCTATATTTCAGGTTCTATTGCGTATAATAAAACAAAATTTGATATTATTTGAGAAAAAAAGAAAGTCATTATGAGACATTATGTTCTTTCAATTTGAATGCTTATCGGCCAACAGATAGCGCTGCTATACAGCGATTTCCGCAGTTTAAGGGAAGGCTATATCTCAGGAACTATTGCACAGAATTGTATATAAATTTATATATAGATGCACCTTGACACAAATTAGTACCTATCAACTATTGGTGTCAACGTCAACCCCTCAATAGGTGGCGCTGCTACACAGCGATTCCTGAAATTTAAGGAACGGCTATATCTCAGGTTCTATTGCGTATAATCAAACAAAACTTGATATGTGAGAAGGCCATTATGAAACATTATGCTCATTCAAGTTGGATGCTTATAGGCCAATAGATGGCACTGCTATACCTGAAAATTTCTCGATAACGAGAAGGCTATATCTCAACTTGTATGGCATATAACTGTACGAAACGTGATATGTGAGATAACCATTAAAAAAAAAAAAAAAAAAAAACCGCATTTTTAAAGATGTTATTATTTATGCACAATAAAACTGTCTTCCTTTGGATATTTAGTGTTAGTTTTCTCTAAGATGAAAATAGTTTGCATTCATCATGTTAGATCATTTGAATAAATAATAGTTTTAATAAATTATTTGCCTGTAGTGAATTCGTATAGAAAAATATAGAAGAAAGTCTTGTGGTGGCCACAACATACTAGTTCAATCTGGCATTCAAATAAATTTCTATTTACCTAAGGGAAAAATCAGGCAGAAATAATTCTAAACATACCACACATTTTTCCATCTGGTATTCAAATAAATTTCTATTTACCTAGAGGAAAAAAGAAAAGAATAATTACTGAAAAAGAAATATATAAATTTAAGAATCACAAATTTTACATAAGATACAAAACGATATAAATTTTACACAATTTTCAAAAATGTACTGGAGTTACAAATCATACAATATTTTAAATAATAAATGATAAAAATGTCGAGATAAAATTTCTCACACTTTTTGCTTCAATTATGCTTTGGCGAGGAAAAAAAAAAAATAATAATAATAAATAAATAAATAAATAGCATGATTCATCATATCACTTTTCATAAATTTGTTTTACGTAATAAATAACAGACTTATTACAAGGATGAATATACCGCCTTCCATGCATACCATTTCTGAAGGTAAACAAAGATGTAACCAAATTCTATTCATTTAAAAAAATAATAATAAATTGCATCAGTCACGATCATAATAAATTTTCTTAATTCCTGATCTATCAGTATTTCGATTTTACTTAAAATAATCTGGTGTATCACTCACACAACCTTCTCTTACTCTGCAATTCAATAATCTAAAGATAGACTGCATGTTAAATCTTAAAATCAATAAGGTACGATAATAAAATTTAATATACTTTTAAAACAATCTAAAACTGGTTTAGGAACAGTTTTATTTGATATATAATTAGGTTTGAGGGGGCTACCCCTTCCCCTACAATCCTCCCGTTCAATTATAGCGCCTACAATTATTAAAAAAAGAAAATCAAAGTTGTTATGAATTTGTTTTTAAACTTTCCTATCTTGATCAGATTTTTAAGTGGCAACCTAATGTCCTAATACGAACTTTGAATATACCAAATTTGAATTTTCCGCTCTTTATTGTTTTTAAATTATGCTGATAACAGATATATATGGAGATCAACCGCTAAAAATTTAACTTTCGTAATCAGGGTACCTCAAAATGTAATGGTTTAAAAGAAACAAAGTTGAAAATAGAACTTCAAAAAATTATTTGTTTACAGTATGGGTATGAAAAATTCTTGAGCACAGTGTTCGTCGACATACGTAGTAAAATATAGCGAAGCACTTTCATCAATGACATTCGATGGAAAAGAACGTTTAGCTCAATTCTGGGTAGCCCTGTATATTGTCTATGAACAATATGCTCTATAAACAATATCGTGTACTTAAATTTAGTCTTATTTGAAAAACATCTAACACAAAAGGAATCACAATTCCATCACTTTTCATATATAGCTCCAGAAAATCCAAATAGTTTGGGTAGCTCTGTAAATGAATGACAAATGATTTCCATACCTCAATTTACACAAAACATGCTTTTATGAATATAATAAATTTTGTTCATTCCGTTTTATTTCAGTCAGCCAATAGTTGTTACATTGTACTTACCAAAAATTTCTCCATAGACGTAATGTATTTGAATTCTCTTGGATGGTCCTGTATATTAACCATTTGCTTGATTTCACCGAAAAAATTACTGTAGCATCCTTACATGATACACATTTAGAATACCGAATTTGAACTTTATGTTACTATTTATTCTTGAGATATGCTGATAACAGACAGACACACACAGGCCAATCGCTAAAAATATGTGTTTTTGGATTCAGGGGACCTTAAAACGTTTAAATATATTGGGAGTACAAATTAATTCGGTCCGTTTTTTTTCGTTAAAAAAACATTTTATTTATTATCAAAATGAAAAAACATGTTATTCAAAGTATTGTCCATCGGTAGCCACAACTTTTGTCCACCTTTCTGGCAATTTTCGGATTCCATCTCTGAAAAATGAGTCCTCTCTGGACGCAAACCATGAATCGAGCCATTCTTGAATTTCTTCGAAAGAAGTGAAGCGGTGTCCAGCCAAATCGTGATGCATCCGTCGGAACAACCAATAATCAGAAGGAGCAAGGTCTGGCGAATACGGCGGGTGGGGTAGGACCTCCCATTTCAACGTTTCCAAGTAATTTTTAACGACAATTGCCACATCGCTTTTCAACGTCGCGCGGTTTCATCTCGTATGGGACCCAATTTCCTTGCTTTTGAACCATTCCCATTTTTTTTAAGCGCACGGAAATTGCTTGCTGAGTGACTCCCAACGATCCTGCAAGCTCTTGTTGCGTTTGGCACGGATCTTGATCGAGCAATTCCTCCAATTCGGCGTCTTCGAACTTTTTCGGCTGGCCCGGGCGCTCATTGTCTTCGACACTAAAATCACCATTTTTGAAGCGTCGAAACCACTCTCTACATGATTTATCAGATGGCGCAGATTCACCATAAACTTCCACAAGCGATCGATGCGCTTCAGCGGCACTTTTCTTCCAATTAAAAAAGAAAATCAAAACTTCCCGCAAATGTTGTTTCTTTAGCACAAAACTCGACATATTGAATGCTCAAAAAACCAATGTTGTTGTATAAAACTCGAAGCTTCGTTGACTGAATATGGTTGACAAAGGTCAAACCTTTCTAACAATGCCAAAAACATCTATCATTATTCAGTAAACAAATCAGCCAGAGCCATCTATTGAAAACGGACCGAATTAATTTGTACTCCCAATAACAAAACCTTAATTTCGAAAATTCGACTCAAAACAATACTTTCTCTACCATATATATGGATAGGTAAGAGAAAGTAAAAATGCAAAGAAATTAAAACTAAAAATCGTCTTATCGAATGTTAATTTCAAATTTTTCGATAAATAAGGAAATTCCCCAAAACCAAGTACAATAGTATTTCACCAACAATATTTAGTCAAAAAAATTTTTTCAATTGAAGATGTATTGAATTTTATTTACTGTATTAAATTGTTGTCATGTTCTGTGTTCGAATCCCGATTAAAGCTTAGACGTTAGTAATGGTTCGGAATTTGTTTTAAGCCCTTATTGGACACATATGCGCATAGTGTGACATCCAAACCCAAATCCACGCATTGTTTCGAATAACTGGGGTTCAGATAATTACAGTTTAATTGCATCATTTTCGCAATGAATTTTAAATAGAAGTTCATACAAAACTAAGGTTATTGAATTTCCTTTTATATCATAATCCATACGTTTAAGATTCTTCTAGATCCCAAATTTAAAATGTATCATAAATTTTCGCCTCATCATCCAACTTTCATTTAATAAGTGTTTTAAAAATTTAAAAAACTCTCTTGCCGTACAGTCCACTGTTGTTAAAATAATGATAATAATAATCGTAAATAATAATTACATCAGTATTAAGCTTAAGTCATGCTAATAAGTTTATTTATTAGTAGCAGGCTTCACCCGCTTCGCTGGTCACTATATTTAAAGGAATTTAAAACAAAATCACTCATTTTTTTTATATACACTAGCTTAAAACATACATTATTTACCACATTTCTATGAGGAATTTATTTCAATTCCTGAACAGTTTTCCCAGAAATGGTAAAATATTATTAGTAAAGCACATCCACTAACAACAAATAACTAGTGTGTTGTGGTTGGTTAAAGCCCCCACATGACTTTCTTCTATATTTTCCTATACAAATTCACTCAGTAAAAATAATTTATTAAAATTATTATTTAAAAAAATTATCTTCCATGATAATGCAGACGATTTCCATATTAGAGAAGTAGTATAACACTAAATGTCCAAAAAAAAGTTGAATTTATTCTCAATATTACATATTAAAAAAATCTGGAGTGACTCCACTCGACTTTCCGAACATTGAGTAACTAACAGTTTTCTAGATAAAATAAAGAAAGAGGAGTTGCTAAACAAACAAAAAAGAGAAAACCATAACAGAGTGTTTGAGTAATTTTCTCCATATATCACACGAGGTTTTATTTAACGCTACTGAACTTTGAGCCCTTAGATCATAATGATAAAGAATTTTTCGTTGTGTCCCTGTAAAAATCTATAAATGCTAGATTCACCAAAATGCTTATAGTTAGTGCAACAGTGATTTATAATATTCATACAAATTTTCAGCTCAATTGAATAAGGCGTTTAGATGCTATCGCTGGTCTCATAGGCCATAAAGATAAAGAATTTTTCTTTGTGTCCCTGTAAAAAAACTGTAAGTGCTATATTCACCAAAATCTATACAGTTGGTTCAAATGTGACCTATAACATGTGTACAAATTATTTGCTGGGATTAATAAGGCGTTTAGACGCTATCACACTTTTAAAAATTTGGCAAAGAATTTTTCTTTGTGTCCCTGTAAAAAACTATAAGTGCTAGATTCTCCAAAATCTATACAGATTGAGTATCTGTGACCTATAATATGTGTATAAAGTTTTTGCTCAATTTAATGAGGCGTTTAGATGCTATCGCACTTTTAAGATTTTGGTCCCTTGGCCATAATGATAAAGAATTTTTCTTTGTGTCCCTGTAAAAAAACTATAAGTGCTAGATTCACCAAAATCTATAGGGTTCGTACTATGGTGACTTACAATATACGTACCAACTTTCAGCTTATTCGAACAAAGCGTTTAGACGCTAGCGTGTTCACTCACAGACATACACACATACATACACACATACATACACACATACATACACACACACATACATACATCATCGTAAAAATAGTGAAAACGGACTCGTTGGACCTCGAAACGTATAGAAACATCAAAATCTCGAATTCGAATTTTTGACATGATTACAATACTTTCCTCACTATAGTGTTCGGAAAGTAAAAAATGGATAACTTTATTTTAAATTATCGCAGATCGATGGTTCAACCACTCGTTTTAAAGGTATTGGCGAGCTCTTTTGAAAGATACCCAATATGAAAATTTACTCCTCTCGAGGCAGGGGGTGGGGGTGGGGGGGAGGCGAGGCTCCTACATACACAATTTTTTTCCCCAGTTCACTATCTCTATTACAAAGAATATATATTCGTTTCATTTGGTTTAGTGCAGCCTATAGATGTTAAACTCTACTTACCTGTAATTTCCCCTATAGACGTAATGTATTTGAATACTTTTAAATGTCCCTGTACACGAACCATTTGCTTCATCTCAACGAAAAGCTTAGTGTAGCATCCCTATATGATGCAGATTTAGAATACCGAGTTTGGAATTTCTGCTACTATTTGTTCTTCGGATATGCTGATAACAGATAGACCATTCGCTAAAAACATAATTTTCGTATTCAGGGGACCTCAGAAAACAAAACTCACAAAAATATAACAAAAACTCACTTTCGAAAATTTGACCCGAAAACAATACTTTCTCTACTGCAAGGGTAAGAGAAAGTAAAAATCCTTAGAGTAATTTAAATATTTTTTCAATGTTACATATACACCCCTCCTACTCGAAATGTTTATGAATTAATTATAAGTTGATACCTGTAATCATCTTCAATCTTTCCTTATAAATTACGCATTTATCGTGCTAGTTAAAATACCACATCAGGATCGATGAAGATTCAACAAAACGTTACCTCTTCATCTTGCGGTTACCTAAACTGGCAAAAATAGAGAAAAATGAATTGTATTGTAATTCTTACGTAAGAAGTAAAGCTTGATTACATTATTTTATCACTTGGCGCTCTTCCAAAATTCGCTTTTACTACGCAACAGAAAACTATCTAATGTCAAGGCCGTTTAATGCACGGTAAAATAATGAATTCACTTTTATTATTCATTTATTTTTATTTTGTTGTTGTTAGTAAATATAAATAAATATAAAATTGACTTGGGAAATCATTTTCACATCATTACAGTAATTTACAGCAGTTACATAGAATATTTTTCTAAGGAAATTATGTAACATAAACGGATGTATAAAAAAGGATTATTTCTTATTTTAAGATGAATTACGTGTTTTATTTAAACACTGTGTTTTCTCATGATAATAAAAAAAAAAAAAAAAAAAATCATGGAATGTTGATATATTTATTAGTTATTTATACATATTTTGTAATACATATGAATGCATACTTTCAAAACATAGCAAAATTAAAGTATAAAAAGTTACTGAAAAATATATCTTCTCACTACAGGTGCATATATAAATAAACTTAGATGGATATCTAAGGAATTATTTTTTATCCTTTTCCACTTTCTCTTACCCATTTATATGGTAGAGAAAGTATCGTTTTTGGGTCAAATTTTCGAAATTAAGTTTTTGTTATATTTACACGTTTTGAGGTACCCTGGATCAGAAAAACAGGTTTTTAGCGATTGGTCTGTGTGTATGTTATCAGCATATCTCAAAAACAAATAGCAACAGGAATTCCAAACTTGGTATTCTAAATCTGTATCATATAGAGAAACAGCACTAAACATTTCGTTGAGATCCAGCAAACTGTTCGTGTACAGGGACATCCAAAAGAATTAAAATACATTACGTAAGGGGAAATTGCATTTGACATCTATAGGCTGTACTAGACCAAATGAAATGAATATACATTTTTTATAGGCATAAAAGCATGTTGCATGTAGAATATGGTATGAAAATCGTTAACCTTTTGTTTACAGGGCAGCTGGAGGACTATCCCCGAATGAATTTATTTCTTATTAACACAGCGTGTGTGTTATGCAGATCATGTATTGTTTCAAGATGTACGTGATTCGAATTTTTGTAACGAAACTTTGTTGTTTGTTTCTAGGTTCTTACATCCACCTTCAAGATCTGATTATTCTTGATTTAAATAAGTATGTATATTTATAATTTTATTAAGAAAGGATAAAATAAATACTTTTATTTAAATAAAATATCTTATACAAAAATTCTTTTAAAAAACTTAGCATATATATATTTCGGGTACTCCGTACCCATCTTCGGTGCCAAGTGAAAAACGTCGTTCTTCCGTTGTTGTCAATTCGTGGTGCTGTGGTGTACGTGTTTTCGCTTCACCTCACTTCCCATTCTGTTCGTTTTCCTGTAAAAACTGCTGCCACACTGTCAGAATAATGCAGTGCTCTCGGTCATTAACAGCTTGATTGTTAGACAACAGCAGAAGAACGACGTTTTTCACTTGGCACCGAAGATGGGTACGGAGTACCCGAAATATATATATGTTAAGTTTTTTAAAAGGATTTTTGTATAAACTAACAATGAAGCTGTTAATGACCGAGAGCACTGCATTATTCCAGCAGTGTGGCAGCAGTTTTTACAGGAAAACGAACAGAATGGGAAGTGAAGTGAAGCGAAAACACGTACACCACAGCACCACGAATTGACAACAGCAGAAGAAGGAGGTTTTTCACTTGGCACCGAAGATGGGTACGGAGTACCCGAAATATATATATGCTAAGTTTTTTAAAAGGATTTTTGTATAAACTAACAATGAAGCTGTTAATGACCGAGAGCACTGCATTATTCCAGCAGTGTGGCAGCAGTTTTTACAGGAAAACGAACAGTATGGGAAGTGAAGTGAAGCGAAAACACGTACACCACAGCACCACGAATTGACAACAGCAGAAGAAGGAAGTTTTTCACTTGGCACCGAAGATAGGTACGGAGTACCCGAAATATATATATGCTAAGTTTTTTAAAAGGATTTTTGTATAAACTAACAATGAAGCTGTTAATGACCGAGAGCACTGCATTATTCCAGCAGTGTGGCAGCAGTTTTTACAGGAAAACGAACAGTATGGGAAGTGAAGTGACGCGAAAACACGTACACCACAGCACCACGAATTGACAACAGCAGAAGAACGACGTTTTTCACTTGGCACCGAAGATGGGTACGGAGTACCCGAAATATATATATGCTAAGTTTTTTAAATGGATTTTTGTATAAGGTATTTTATATAATTAAAGTAGCATGTATAGTTCAATAATTCGATTTCCTTTGTACAAACTACGGACACAGCCTTTTTAACACTAACTGGGAAAAAATATTGTTACGAAAAAGAGAGAGAGATTATAGCTGTTAGAAATAGCTCATGCAAAAAAATCTATTAACAAATCCAACAAGAATACGCATTCATATACTAACTAATTGAAGATCTGGTCAACATTAAATCCACCTTATGATGTATGCAATCCGTTTTATGATTCGTATTAAGTTTTATATTATAGTATAGTAGGTATATAAATTCTAAATAAAATTATCATATTTTTTCGAATTTCTTAACACTTAAAAAAAAAAAAAATGTAAAGTAAAAGGGTTGAATTTCAAGTTCTTTCAAGAAGAAGCAAATCACTAAAAATGTATGCCCATATATATATATATATATATATATATATATATATATATATATATATATATACATTTTAAACACGTACTATGTTGATTACTTGTCTTCTATTAATTATCTCTTTCAGAATATTCATTTATTTACTTAAAGACTTTAGTGATTCAATAATGGCTAATATATTATGCAAAAGACTTAAAAAAAAACACTTGCGGATTCTCTGTTAAAAATTAAATAGTAAAAATGCTCAGTTTTCATCAAATATTAAATATTTTCATATTCTAATAGGCGATACATTGTGTGTAATGTGATAAGTCAAATTTTCTAAATATAATGTTGCATTGGTTTGAAAACCATGCATATTATAAACAAGAAACGTACGAAAATTTGTCATTGTTGTTAAAGAATATTTTATATCTCCATGAATGCAAGCGTTATGCTTTTTAAATAAATATATATAATTAAAAGAAGTATCAATAATCATATTACACCCCAGCAAGAAAAGTGACACAAGAAAAAATGGCAATTTTGAGTTTATGTTATTGGAAAAATGTATATGTAAAGTTCCTCAACATTCACAAAAAGCGTCCTATCTCTATTTCGAAAATTATTCAACCGAGTCACTGGGGTGCGATATGCTATAATTACAACACTTTTCAAGTATTATATTGTACAGCATGATCCCAAACATACACACTTTTAACTTGTAACTGATACTTTTTTTGGTGTCGGTACAAAACTTTCGCTGGAATATATGAGGCATGACTTATTCTTTTTTTCTTATAAATTCTGAAAAAAAAAAAAAAAAAAACGCGAAATATTTTTTTTTTTTTTAGATATTTAATAAAAACGTCTGAATTCGAAATTATGCATCCTTTTATGCCCATGACTATTATATATACATATTTTATAATAATTGAGAAATTTATGGGGGGGGGGGGGGGAAGAAAAAAGAAAAACGCCAGTAAATATTTCCTAATAGCCAGTTTTTCTAGAAAACTATCTGATAAATTTAGCAATGTAGTGAATTTTCATAGGGTCTTCAATAAAAAAAGGAAAGAAAGAAAGAAAGAAAAACTTTTTGTGAATCATCAATTTAATTTTTAAACAGTTTAATTAATTTAGTCAACTAACTTCGATAATTTTAAATCTGAAAACTCAATATTAAACCTAATTATTAAAATAATGAGGAAGTTTGTTCTAAGATTCAATATTGTGATTCAAAATCATGAATCTTCAGAATTTTATACATACATACATATGTATATGCTGTTTTCTTCTATTTATCTTTTATAAAAATAATAAAAGAAAACTTCCAATATAAGCAAATGAACAAAAATTCATTTATTTGAATTTTAATTAAGAACCATCTAAAACATCAATTTTTAATGTAGAATTCAATCTTCTTTTTCTCGCTAAAAGATTTAAGTATCTTAGTAACATAATTTCCACCATCCTTTTTTTATTTTTATTCTTTTCATAAACTTGTTGTTTTGCAACTTCACTGCTATAATGCTTTGTTTGGATCACTTCAGCAACTGCTACTGTCCCACGGGTAATGTTCACAATCTAGATTTGTCATCCCTCGCTCGTCGTCGCTGCTTCAATCTATTTTCCCATCATTAATGCATATGAATATCAGATCTGATGCATTGAAGCAAAACCGGTCTGTCTTCTATTCTTAAGTGCTTCCTTTATGGAAAGCTATCTAGCACTGAATTGATACTAACGTTACACATAGCTAAAAAGTAGCAGATTTATATGCAATGTGCGTGTCTTAGTATAATTATAAAATGTGAATTATTTTATCAAAAAATGCGTCCGGTTATGCTAATTTGTCGCCCCTTTCTCTTCTTTCTTTCTGGTTTCATCTGATATAAAATTTGTGGTTTGCTTTACTTTCCTTACATATATATATATATATATATATATACACACATATATACATACAGTCTAACCTCGTTGTCGTGAACACACTTAATGTGAATTACTTTTAACATGAACTGTTCCCCCAGTTTAATTATATGAAGAGTAGTTACTGATAGTATGAACTACTGATAACATGAATAACATTTTTCCCCCTCAAGGTTCACGTTAACGAGTTTTGACGGTGTATATATATATTATTTATTTTATTTATTTATTTATTATTCGAGTAAGTTTTGAAGAATTTATAAATTTGTTTGTCTTTTTATCCAAAACTCGTGGTTTGTTTTACTTTTAACCGGAACTCTCCGTCAACCGACGTCGATTTCCTGGCTTCTTTTTTTAGCTTCTATTATTCAAAACTCTTTCAAAAGACACTTTCTGTTAACCAAAATTCCTTTCTTACAGGTTTTTTTTTTTTTTTCTTTACTTTGTCTTTTTTTTTTTTTTTTTTTTTTTTTGCGTATGAAAGGCGTATGAAAGCTTTCTTTCTGAGCTACAAGTACGTAAATAAATATTTTGGTTCCACTTTTTAGGGCCGCGGTAGCCGAGTTGGTCGAGCTCCGAGCTCGTAATTGAAAGATTGCGGATTCTTTACTCAAGCAGGCTGTCGCCGACCGCTTTGTCGTCGCATTGCGACCGTCGTGTATACTAATGGTGGCTGGAGCATGTAAAATCTGTCATGGCCGCAATATCCTCTATATTCCCATCCCTATAATATATTTGGATGACACTAAAGCAGGGGAGCCATCCCTTCCGTGGAGGATCAAAAATGTGATGGCATGTCTCCGGACCACCCCTAGCGGTGAGCCCCAGACCGTCGCTAGTTGCCCATTGCGCAGCACTAGTGCGACATAAAAACCCAACCAACCCCTTTTTTTAGAATCCCTTTTAAATTAGCTTGACCTCCCGCTATCTCCCCCCCCCCCCCTTTGAACAAGTGCCTTTTCTAAACAAAAATACTCTCCATTTTCATATTCGGAATGCAGTATTGCCAAACTCCACGAAAATCGAATGTTTTTCAAAAGGCCTTTTCTTGGGTAGAACAATAAAAACACTGTGATTCCTCTAAACTAATGCTTTTAAGAAAACTGCGTGACAGAGCTGCACGACAAAGGATGACCAATTTACGCCAGATAAAGCTTATATTTAAATCATTGTAAGTTTTTTTGTTTCAAAATAAATTTCCATGTATAATTTGAATTTAGATATTTACTAAGCAGTTTAAATAGTCATAATAGCAGTTTGATGACGATGTTAGATATTAAACTAGATGATTATTAAAAAAAACTCTCTATTATCAGGAAACTGCGATTATTCGAAGTAGGTTCGGTCCCAATTACATCGGATAATAAAGGTTTTACAGTATATATATTTCGAGTTTTAAAGAATTTATAAATTTGTCTGTCTGTATATTAATTTCTTTGTTAATAATTTTCTGAATTCATAAAACTGATATATGTTATTCAAAATCACTATGGCATATTTTCTATTAAAAATTGTTTGTGTACAGAGATTCATAAAATTATTCGGATACTTTACGGTCTATGATAGATGATTCTTTAAAACATATTTAAATATGTTTATGCAACACGTAACACAAGGAAATTAATATACATTATTCAGGTACATAAAAACGTTTCAAACAGATTGCGGTATGATTACCATTCAGTGGTTGGTTGGTTGGGTTTTACGTCGCACTAGTGCTGCGCATTGGGCAATTATTTTACCATTCAATGATTTGTATACAAAACTATAAAAGAAAAATATTCAAACACATAATTGGATATAGAAACTGCTCCAGATGATGTTTATTTATTTATTTATTTACAGCATTCACTAATATATTCTAATTGTTATTCTAAAAATTTCCCTTAATTTCGAAAAAATGTTTTATAATTTTTACATGTTTTTCTTTCTTTTCTTTTTTTCTTTTTCTTTTGGAACTATGTGAATATTACATTAAAGATATTCTTTCTCAGAATAACTAAATAAATGATATTTTTTTTAATTACATGTTAAAAAAATCTGAAATTTTCAAACAGAAATGCATGGAAGTTTCAAAAAATGATTCAGAATATTTGATTTAACCAAAATGTTATCTAACGAATATATTATAATTTAATTAATAATACTAACAAAAATATTGCAGTAATATGCAACGAATGACTGGCTATGAATGATTATCAATTATGAGCAAACATTATCAATTATAAAAGTACGGAACAATCATAACATGCTTTTGCAGATTATCTATCATTTTTATTCCTTAACCAAGCAATAATTATTTTAATAGTTAACTTCAGTAGCTCACTACACACTATGGCATATTTTCTATTAAAAATTGTTTGTGTACAGAGATTCATAAAATTATTCGGATACTTTACGGTCTATGATAGATGATTCTTTAAAACATATTTAAATATGTTTATGCAACACGTAACACAAGGAAATTAATATACATTATTCAGGTATATAAAAACGTTTCAAACAGATTGCGGTATGATTACCATTCAGTGGTTGGTTGGTTGGGTTTTACGTCGCACTAGTGCTGCGCATTGGGCAATTATTTTACCATTCAATGATTTGTATACAAAACTATAAAAGAAAAATATTCAAACACATAATTGGATATAGAAACTGCTCCAGATGATGTTTATTTATTTATTTATTTACAGCATTCACTAATATATTCTAATTGTTATTCTAAAAATTTCCCTTAATTTCGAAAAAATGTTTTATAATTTTTACATGTTTTTCTTTCTTTTCTTTTTTTCTTTTTCTTTTGGAACTATGTGAATATTACATTAAAGATATTCTTTCTCAGAATAACTAAATAAATGATATTTTTTTTAATTACATGTTAAAAAAATCTGAAATTTTCAAACAGAAATGCATGGAAGTTTCAAAAAATGATTCAGAATATTTGATTTAACCAAAATGTTATCTAACGAATATATTATAATTTAATTAATAATACTAACAAAAATATTGCAGTAATATGCAACGAATGACTGGCTATGAATGATTATCAATTATGAGCAAACATTATCAATTATAAAAGTACGGAACAATCATAACATGCTTTTGCAGATTATCTATCATTTTTATTCCTTAACCAAGCAATAATTATTTTAATAGTTAACTTCAGTAGCTCACTACACACTATGGCATATTTTCTATTAAAAATTGTTTGTGTACAGAGATTCATAAAATTATTCGGATACTTTACGGTCTATGATAGATGATTCTTTAAAACATATTTAAATATGTTTATGCAACACGTAACACAAGGAAATTAATATACATTATTCAGGTACATAAAAACGTTTCAAACAGATTGCGGTATGATTACCATTCAGTGGTTGGTTGGTTGGGTTTTACGTCGCACTAGTGCTGCGCATTGGGCAATTATTTTACCATTCAATGATTTGTATACAAAACTATAAAAGAAAAATATTCAAACACATAATTGGATATAGAAACTGCTCCAGATGATGTTTATTTATTTATTTATTTACAGCATTCACTAATATATTCTAATTGTTATTCTAAAAATTTCCCTTAATTTCGAAAAAATGTTTTATAATTTTTACATGTTTTTCTTTCTTTTCTTTTTTTCTTTTTCTTTTGGAACTATGTGAATATTACATTAAAGATATTCTTTCTCAGAATAACTAAATAAATGATATTTTTTTTAATTACATGTTAAAAAAATCTGAAATTTTCAAACAGAAATGCATGGAAGTTTCAAAAAATGATTCAGAATATTTGATTTAACCAAAATGCTATCTAACGAATATATTATAATTTAATTAATAATACTAACAAAAATATTGCAGTAATATGCAACGAATCACTGGCTATGAATGATTATCAATTATGAGCAAACATTATCAATTATAAAAGTACGGAACAATCATAACATGCTTTTGCAGATTATCTATCATTTTTATTCCTTAACCAAGCAATAATTATTTTAATAGTTAACTTCAGTAGCTCACTACACACTATGGCATATTTTCTATTAAAAATTGTTTGTGTACAGAGATTCATAAAATTATTCGGATACTTTACGGTCTATGATAGATGATTCTTTAAAACACATTTAAATATGTTTATGCAACACGTAACACAAGGAAATTAATATACATTATTCAGGTACATAAAAACGTTTCAAACAGATTGCGGTATGATTACCATTCAGTGGTTGGTTGGTTGGGTTTTACGTCGCACTAGTGCTGCGCATTGGGCAATTATTTTACCATTCAATGATTTGTATACAAAACTATAAAAGAAAAATATTCAAACACATAATTGGATATAGAAACTGCTCCAGATGATGTTTATTTATTTATTTATTTACAGCATTCACTAATATATTCTAATTGTTATTCTAAAAATTTCCCTTAATTTCGAAAAAATGTTTTATAATTTTTACATGTTTTTCTTTCTTTTCTTTTTTTCTTTTTCTTTTGGAACTATTTGAATATTACATTAAAGATATTCTTTCTCAGAATAACTAAATAAATGATATTTTTTTTAATTACATGTTTAAAAAATCTGAAATTTTCAAACAGAAATGCATGGAAGTTTCAAAAAATGATTCAGAATATTTGATTTAACCAAAATGCTATCTAACGAATATATTATAATTTAATTAATAATACTAACAAAAATATTGCAGTAATATGCAACGAATGACTGGCTATGAATGATTATCAATTATGAGCAAACATTATCAATTATAAAAGTACGGAACAATCATAACATGCTTTTGCAGATTATCTATCATTTTTATTCCTTAACCAAGCAATAATTATTTTAATAGTTAACTTCAGTAGCTCACTACACACTATGGCATATTTTCTATTAAAAATTGTTTGTGTACAGAGATTCATAAAATTATTCGGATACTTTACGGTCTATGATAGATGATTCTTTAAAACATATTTAAATATGTTTATGCAACACGTAACACAAGGAAATTAATATACATTATTCAGGTACATAAAAACGTTTCAAACAGATTGCGGTATGATTACCATTCAGTGGTTGGTTGGTTGGGTTTTACGTCGCACTAGTGCTGCGCATTGGGCAATTATTTTACCATTCAATGATTTGTATACAAAACTATAAAAGAAAAATATTCAAACACATAATTGGATATAGAAACTGCTCCAGATGATGTTTATTTATTTATTTATTTACAGCATTCACTAATATATTCTAATTGTTATTCTAAAAATTTCCCTTAATTTCGAAAAAATGTTTTATAATTTTTACATGTTTTTCTTTCTTTTCTTTTTTTCTTTTTCTTTTGGAACTATGTGAATATTACATTAAAGATATTCTTTCTCAGAATAACTAAATAAATGATATTTTTTTTAATTACATGTTAAAAAAATCTGAAATTTTCAAACAGAAATGCATGGAAGTTTCAAAAAATGATTCAGAATATTTGATTTAACCAAAATGCTATCTAACGAATATATTATAATTTAATTAATAATACTAACAAAAATATTGCAGTAATATGCAACGAATCACTGGCTATGAATGATTATCAATTATGAGCAAACATTATCAATTATAAAAGTACGGAACAATCATAACATGCTTTTGCAGATTATCTATCATTTTTATTCCTTAACCAAGCAATAATTATTTTAATAGTTAACTTCAGTAGCTCACTACACACTATGGCATATTTTCTATTAAAAATTGTTTGTGTACAGAGATTCATAAAATTATTCGGATACTTTACGGTCTATGATAGATGATTCTTTAAAACACATTTAAATATGTTTATGCAACACGTAACACAAGGAAATTAATATACATTATTCAGGTACATAAAAACGTTTCAAACAGATTGCGGTATGATTACCATTCAGTGCTTGCTTGGTTGGGTTTTACGTCGCACTAGTGCTGCGCATTGGGCAATTATTTTACCATTCAATGATTTGTATACAAAACTATAAAAGAAAAATATTCAAACACATAATTGGATATAGAAACTGCTCCAGATGATGTTTATTTATTTATTTATTTACAGCATTCACTAATATATTCTAATTGTTATTCTAAAAATTTCCCTTAATTTCGAAAAAATGTTTTATAATTTTTACATGTTTTTCTTTCTTTTCTTTTTTTCTTTTTCTTTTGGAACTATTTGAATATTACATTAAAGATATTCTTTCTCAGAATAACTAAATAAATGATATTTTTTTTAATTACATGTTTAAAAAATCTGAAATTTTCAAACAGAAATGCATGGAAGTTTCAAAAAATGATTCAGAATATTTGATTTAACCAAAATGCTATCTAACGAATATATTATAATTTAATTAATAATACTAACAAAAATATTGCAGTAATATGCAACGAATGACTGGCTATGAATGATTATCAATTATGAGCAAACATTATCAATTATAAAAGTACGGAACAATCATAACATGCTTTTGCAGATTATCTATCATTTTTATTCCTTAACCAAGCAATAATTATTTTAATAGTTAACTTCAGTAGCTCACTACATACTATTGCAAACTTATTATCGTACTTTTTAATACTTTATAAGTTAAAGAAAATAATTATATACATTAAAGAAAAAAATACTATAACTAATACATTTTCATTAATATATAGAGTCTTTTTTTTTTTTTTTTTTTTTTTTTTTTTAATGGCAAATAAGAAAGATTCAGAATTCTGTGACGTAACGTAGATTAAATGAAGTATCCTGAACCACATTTATCCTGCCAGTTTTAACTCTTTAAAGTAATATACACATTTTCGTCTAAAATTTGCCAAACTAATTTGAAAACAGACTATTATACATATTTCTGATCATAAATATGTAAACGAAAATAAATAAATAAATAAAAATAGAGTATTTTTAATTTAAAAATAAATTTGATTTGAAACATCTGTATATTAACCTGACTAAATTCAAATAATAATTAACTCATTTAATAAATAACCTTGTAAATAATCATTATGACCTGCAAAAATTCGCAACAGTTGTTTCAGGTCAAAATAAAAGAGCGGCCTTTCATTAGGTGAAAAAACTAGGCGCGAGTGCAGTATCAAAGCAGCAAAGTGCACTCGCGCCTATTAAGAAATCTAGAATGACTTCTGCCTATGACTTCCTCTGAAACATCATTCGTCAAACTTCTGAGTAGTGCTGCAACATATCGAATAATAAAGGGACAAAAATTAAAATATCTTGTATAACAAGGAAAAATATAGAAAAATTATTCCATAAAAAATTTTAATATTTGGTTTTAGTGCGAAACCAATGTAAGGTAAAAGGTTAGCTAGAGATCGGAAGAGAGAACACAAAAGATATTGAAATAAATTCAATTACTTTTAGGTAGAGGTACACAACATATAAGAGTGACAGGCACTCATGCACCTAATAGGTTTATAAAAAGCCAATCAATACACTATGGGCTATGCAGAGTCGCTGTTATTGTTAAATTTTGTTTGTATAATCTGGATAACTATTAATAAATTTACTAACTATAAATAAATTTACCATTTAAAATCCAGTATCACTCTCAAACGACTATCATTTAAATTACACTGCCACCGGAATTCACGATCAAAATTAAAATAAAAGAAATTTTAAATTTTGAGGTTAAAAAAAGGGCGTTTTCTGCTATGTTATAAATGTAAATTTTTGCTAAAAAATTTCCGGTATGAGCTTTTGCACTTGAGAATTACAGTTAGGTGTTCCATCAGCGGGAACACTGCGACTGAAAGGGTTAAGGTTTTTGTAAAAAAAAAAAAAAAAAAAGAAATCAGAATATTCAGAGAATTTTCGTCCACATCTTCCCTCTTTTAAAGATATTCCACTAATTTTGAGTAACCCGGTACGCACCACATAGTGTACTTAATACGATAAGAAAAACACATAACACAACTTCAATTGCACTACAAGCAATTTTAAACTACAGCCTTAATATATCCTTTTACGTGGTCCTGTAGATGAATGCTGAATGCTTTTGATATCAGAATACAAATTGAGTTTGCTTTTATGTATACATGATAATTTATTTATGTTCAGTGTAATCTAAAGATTTTAAAGTGTAACAATGATAAATTTCGCCCAATAATGCAATGTATTTGAATTTTTTTTTTTTTAAATATATCTGTACTGATAAGTATAAAGGATTTAAGTCCAAAAATGTCGATTTTGAGTTAAGTACATAGTCAGACTCAGAAAAAAATTCTCTATCGATTGGTATAAAGGATTTAATTCTATGTCATTTAGTCTTTGAGAAAATCCATTGGTAAAAAAAGGACCAATTTAGAAATTTACCATTCATGTATGGTATAAAATATTTAATTCAATTTTTCCCGTTATTAAATGAAGGTTGACAACCACTGAATGGTATAAAGGGTAAAAATCAACGAAATACTTTTTCCCTAATCCATTCTTCTGATTTGTTTTTAGCTAGTTAAACTTTATTTTTCGTCTCCTGAAAAATCAAGAATATGGACTTAAATCCTTTATACTTATCACTACAGATATATATCCTTGAATACGAACCATTCGGTTGATCTCAGTAAAAAGTTTCAAGTAATATTACCATAGACACACAGATTTAGAATACCGAATCTTCTTGCAAATATCTACTTTTAAGTTATGCTTTATAATAGATATACAAATTAGCTCATAAAAACATCATTTTTCATTTTCACAGGACATCAAAACATGTACAGTCGGCCCCGCTTAAACGAATATCTGTCGTTCCAACGATATTAATTCGATTAAGCGGGGTATTCGATTATGCGGGGAAGACTAGAAACGCAATTACATGTATAACTATAATGATTTTATGCTTACATGA
This sequence comes from Salticus scenicus, assembly GCA_963930645.1. Taxonomy (NCBI): domain Eukaryota; kingdom Metazoa; phylum Arthropoda; class Arachnida; order Araneae; family Salticidae; genus Salticus; species Salticus scenicus. The sequence goes on along the minus strand of OZ005650.1, from coordinate 300,453,772 downwards.
AAAGATAAATGATCGGTACCTCTTTCTTTAACAAACTTTTACTAAATTAAAATATTATTGTAATTTATAAATGCAATTAATACTGTAATAAATACAAAATGAAGTGTACTTATAATTTTACTTAAAAAAAAAAAAAAAAAAAAAAAAAAAAAAAAAAAACAGTTATGAAGGAATACTTTGACATAAACTTGACTAAAAATTTTTCGATTTCTTTTTTTAAAGCACATAAGTCTATTTTAATCGCTTCTATGAGACTCAAAATGGCGATGAATAATATTAAAGGATTTTGCAACTTCATTTATCATTCATCATATTTTATCACATATCAAGATGCCTGCTTGCTCTTCTTTATCGCTTTCATTTAAAGATTTTATTAGAAGATTAAACTACTCATTTCTTTCTGTGTCTCCATCTTTATCCACATCTATGAGTTCATAAAGTATGCTATTTCAATCATCTAAAAACTTTCAAAATTTGTGATTGTTAATTCCTGGAGATAATTTGTATTTTAAGTTCTAATTTCTTCATCAGTTGCTGATTTTATAAATTTGGCTTTTGCAAAACAAATTTTATCACCTCGTCAGGAATACCGTCTCATGTTTATAGGGCATGTCTTAGTTATGAAAGATTTTTAAAAGAAGAAAGGTTTTTTTTTTTTTTTTTCTTTTTGAGAATGAGAGAAAAAATCTCCCCATAAATAGAGGAATTTTATTTAAGAAACTTTGAGTGTTTATGCGATTAAGCAGGGTGGCGTTGTAAAAAACATTTCTTTAAACGAGGAAATTTAACACTACTTCTATGGGAAAAAAATTGGTTCTATAAATTTATATTCTTATAAGGGGGGTATTCGATTATCCGTTACCCGATTAAGTGGGAACGACTGTAATTATAACAAAAACTCAGTTGAAAATTAAATTTACAAACAACGCTTTCTGTGCCATACATGAACTGAGAAAATGAAAAGAACAGGAATTTAGCGGACATTTAACTCTTTCGCAGTGAGAAAAAAAGGGTTAAAACTAGTCTAACATTTTTCATGGGATGCAGTCAAATATGCACATACATTATAGCAATAAAAATTGCAATAACATTTAAGTCGAAAAGAATACATATTATAATAACCAGTAAATCACAGCAAAGTAGGCAGAAATGCTTGCATCTATACATAATTCGTATTTATTTGGGTGTGAAAGGTTTTTTCAGGGAAACATAGAGTGAACAAAAGGATAAGCCCAACGGAAAAGTTTTATCATATGCTTCCTCTTCTAAATGGTTTTTATTTCTTATTTTGACAATAAAAACTATTTTAAAGTAGAACGAAAAAAAAAAAAAAAAAAAAAAAAAGGAATCCAGAGAGGAAATAAATTACTGAATTCTCTGATACTTCAAAAGTTTTTTACACATTTTAATAATTCTATCATTATAGACTCAAATTCTGTAACAAATTATGAGAAACAGCTATTTTTACTTTCACAATTATTGTTTTTCAACAAACTGTTTAAATTTATAAACAATACGAGGAAGTGTGTTTTAAATTTACTTTTACTTATTTTATTTATTTTACTCTCTTTTATGGGCAGATGCCTATTTATTTCAGACAAAGTAGACCAAATGAAAACCTTTTTTTTTTTTTTTGTCATTAGCATCAAGTTAAAATAAACAAGGTATAACAAGAAAATCTTTACACAATGCACTTTATATCGTTTATCCAAAATAAAACTTCGCTTAACACAAAATTTTAAATAGTATTGATTTTTTAAAAGTGTAATATTTCTTTCCTATTTCTTATTATTTTTATTTACAAAAAAAAAAAAAAAAAAAAAAAATATATATATATATATATATATATATATATATTGATAATTTTTAAAAATGTAAAAATTTTCGCAAAGGGAATTTTGGACGTTATTGACGCAACAATATACAGGTATACGAGTGGATCAGGAGAGAACGTTTGCTCGTTTACGCTTCCGTTTAAATTGTCTTGGCGGAATCTATCGATTCATATGTTAATTGTAACGTTCTTCAGAAGTTATATTTTTTTAGGCAAAATCATAACACTATAAAACTTAGATTATTTTTAGGAATCAAATTTTAAAGGCTTAAATTATATAAAATTGCACGCTATATAAATAGAATTAACCTATTATTTGTTCCTGTATTTATTACAAGTAAAAAAATAAAAATTTTGACAATCTAGTTTAACTGATTTAAATTTAATTTTTTTCTTTTACTTTTCATTATAAACAATAAGAGGGCTACTATCAACTGCACTCGCTTATTTTCCCCCCACTTTAAAAAAGTTCCAACTGCCCTCGGACATGCAAACATCTCCTGCTACCTGAAACCCCCGTTATGAATTTAGATCCTTCCACTGAAAGTAATGAAGCAGGAAACGAAAGATGTAATGGGAAAACATGTAAAACTTGGGTTGTATCATGCACGTATGTAAAAAAAAAAAAAAAAAAAAAAAAAAAAACACTGGACAGCCCTATCTCGCTGTGCGCGAATCTGAGAACGCATGTAACTCGTTTTAGCAGCAATCAGCATCACGCACGTATGTACGCTTCGCGCACATGAAAACAAACAAAACAAAAAACATCATTGGACACACCCTACCTGGCTGTGCATGAATCTGAGATCGCATGTAACTCGTTTTCGCAGCAATCAGTATCGTTTACATAAAGGAAAAAAAAAAAAAAAAAAAAAAAAAAAAACATCATTGGACACCCCTACTCAGCTGTGTATGAATCTGAGAACGCATATAACTCGTTTTCGTAGAAATCAGTATCGTGCACATGAACCCATCGCATATTTGTTTCCACACATATTCTGCCATGTTAAGAAATCCGTAAATTTCCAATTTGTGAAATTTTCAAAGTAGAATATTCATAATTAATGATATTCATCGCAGCATCAAAAATGATATTTAAAAGATGCTCAGACATCTTTACAATTAAAAATTTTCCATTTAATGCTCGTTTAAGTGAAATTTTGCCCTATTCTTCCAAGTTAAGAAAATCGTAAATTACGAATAACTTACGAAGTTTTTAAATTAGAATGTTGCAAACCAATAGGGTTCTTGCCAGTATCTTAAATGCTTGTAGACATCCGTTGATAAAAGTATAGTCTGACATCTGCACGATGAAAATATCTCTGAAAAGGGATATTTATGCAAAATTTTGCTCTATTCTGCCATGTTAAGACATGCATACGTAAATTTCCAGTAACTTGCGAAAATTTCAAAGTAGCATATTTTTTGTTAATGATGTTCATCCCGGCATCAAAACCGATATTTAAAAGCTGTTCTTACATCTTTACGATAAAAAATATTTCTTTTCATACAGGTTTAAGTGAAAATTTGCCCTATTTTCCCATGTTAAGAAAATCGTAAATTTCGAATAACTTCTGAAGTTTTTTAATTAGAATGTTGCAGATGAATAGGGTTCTTCCCAGTGTGATACGTAATATTTTAAAACTGCTCCGACCTCTCTGCAATCATTTGTCCTTAAAACATCATGTACACAAACTAACAGACACCCTACACACGGACACCATATACCCATTTTGATATTTTCGGATTCCTCACACATGAAAACGTGTGAAAAAGTCAAAAACCGAGGTCGGAAATTTTCACGATTACCTAAGTTCCCCATGCATACGGTGGGAAACTTAAAAAAAAAAAAAAATATTGAGAATCAGTTAAATATTACATGAAATATGCATTTATTCTAAGTACAAAATATATGTTGCACAATATTTCAATTAAAAATCCTTCAAAATATTTAATTCCGAATTCTTAATCCTCTAATTTTATCACTTTTTAAACCTGTATTAGAATTAGTTTTTAAACATATACTTGCTATTTGTCCGTTATAAAAATCCGTTTACAAAAGTTAACAAAAAAAAAAAAAAAATGGATTTATCATTATAATATGTAATTTGCATAGATTTTTTTTATTTAAAACGCAACAGCTACGAAAATTAATAAAAAATATAAAAATTATAATTTTTTTCTCGTGACCTATATTTATATGCTATATATAATTTATTATTATAAGATTCGAGACAATTCGTCTTCATTAATTAAACTAATTACACGTCTAAAAGCAAACAGAAATGCAATGGAAGACGGATATATCATATACATTAAGATTAAAAATTCTAATTGCGTATTTTATTGGTTGTAATTTTGGTTGATTAAAAAAATATGTTGCAATAATATATGATTAATCGATAGGTTTCAGTAGAATTCCCAAACAACGATTTTCATTATTGTTACATGTCAATTAAGGAAGCATGATCTAATCCTCCGTGCTTGGAAAAGTTAATCTTATTTAAATTTAAAAGGTCATGAATCGATTTTATCTACCTTAGGAAATCAAGGTCTGCATCAATCAAAATTTTCCTGTTATGAACATTTTCATTAAATTGCAATTATCTTTAGAGGTTGAATGATAAATCGAAAACAATTCGTTCGAATTATATCAAATATAAATTACTTATTGCATTCAGGATATATATATGAATATATTAATGAAAAGTTCACTTAAGAAATTGAGATATCCAAATTTATTACAAACAATCTGTTTTAAAAACTGGAAAAACCCACATATTTTTACCGACATTTGCCCACAAATGTCAATTGCATCAACTTTTGATTAGGAATTCAGCAATTTTCCAATGCATTTGGAAAAATTATTTCTAAAATTACAATTTTTAGGGATTGAAAGTACCGTACAATGAAGTAATTGGAAACGTTACGATAATTTGAGAGGTGAGAAGTTAAAGATTATAGATTAATATACCAACAGAGAATAATTTGCTAAATTATTATTAGTTTCGTTCGATTATTATTACTTCATGAATGATGAAACAACAAATGATGAAACAATTTGATACAATAATTAACAATTTCATTCATTGAAAACATTCATTATAAGTGAAATAAATGGACGACATATTGGTTTTATGATTGATAAAATGCTTAGATTATTCTATCAAAATAATTAGGAGGGATGGTTGGGTTTTACGTCGCACTAGTGCTGCGCAGATGGGCAATTGGCGACGGTCTGGGACACACCCCTAGAGGTGGTCCGGAGACATGCCATCACAATTTTGATCCTCCAAGGAAGGGATCGAAGTAATTAGGATAACTGTACTAGTAGTGGAAAGTTTAACAACTTTCTGGGTACTTTCTTGTGTACTGTTATTAATTTTAGAGGCCTGTAAACAAGGCTTGATGTAGGAAAAAACTGGAGTCTTTTAGCAATCCCTTCACAAAATTCATATCTTAAGGAGTTCTTTCACAAAATTCCACATCATAAAAAGGAACCCTTCACAAAATTCAAATAGATTAAAAAAGGATTCTTTACAAAATTCAAATTCAACGGCCCTTTCATTTTTTTTTTTTTTTTTTTTTTTTTTTTTAATATTGTCACTTTATAAAAATCCTCCATATTTTTAGAATTATATGAAGTGACTACTAAAACAGAAGGTTTTGCATGGTAATTTTCTTGTACAAAAATGGATAAAAATATGACAAAAGTATTTTGCTTTTCACAAAAATATTTATTTTTTTACTAAAATGAGCTCCAAAAATTAAAATCTGGATTGAATTCTAGTTAATGTATCCAGTTTTCAGTAGCTTAATTAACTGGCTGTACTACGAAAGATACTAGTTTAAGTATTTTTTTTTTTTTTTACTCAAAAATTATTTTTTCAAAAAGCTTAAATATCGTCAGTTGTGGACGCCTTTTTCTATTCTAGTTGTAGATACTTTATTTTATTTTTTATTTAAAATATAAAAAAAGCGAAATAAAATGCGAACTAATTAAAAATACATTTAATCAAAGATATTTTCTGATTAATTTATGCGTTAAAAGAACGAAAAAAATATATTACCTATATTATTTTTTGTTTTAAATCACGGGTAAAATTTATTTTTTCCTAATACATTATTACAACTGAGCCGTCATTTTTCCTGCTAAATCATCCTTCTTCTAATATTTTATTTATTCCTCTAAACCAAGGGTAAAAATTTATTTTATTTATTTCGTATATTTTTGTAGCTATAATGTTAGTTTCAGCATTATCCTCGGAAAACTTGGGCTTTTATTAATGAGAGGATTATTTGTTTCAAATCGTGAGTAAATTTTATTTTTTCTTTGTACAATGTTGCAATTGTGATGTCATGTTCTTCCAAAACAAGAATAAAAATTTATATTCTTTATTCCAACTCATTTTTGTAACTATGAAATTAATTTCAGAGTTATTCTCGAGAAATTTGGGCTTTTATTATTAAGAGGATTATATTCTGTGATATTAAAATCTTGTATATTATTAGGATTAACAATAGTTAATTATTTAAAACAACTAGAAACCGGCGGATTTCAATATCCGAAAAACACGGGTTATGTGTGTTAGTTTGCGCATTTCGTACGCGAAATAATCTTACGATTTTTTTTTTTTTTTTTCTAATATAACTTATTTTGGTGCGTGATACAACTATGAAAACTAAATGGTATTATTATAATTTTATATTCACATTACAGATGTATTCGTATTTCTTTTTGTATGAAATACCAAGAAAATTTGTCCCAATAAAAAGCAGTTTGAATAGTTTGAATGGATAAACTACAGACGTATAAAAAGGTGACTGGCTGAACCATGATTAGGTTGATTAGGAAACCAGATCTTTGGTTTGGGTTTGGCTAACTATACATATGTTCTAGAACAAAAGAAAATAAATCCATACACTTTCAGTTTAATGTTTTAACTTCTAAAAACTGTATAAAATAACAATCACATGGACGTTTTCTATTTTTTTTTTTTAATTTATCAAAGTGTTATCACCTATCTAAAAAAATAAAAATAGAGTTAGATGGTTCAAAATTGGTACATAAAGGTTTTTGATACCTACGATTGCAGACATTTTCGAATTTGTAAAATTTTTAGGAGAGCCGGGAGGGGGTGGTGGCGAAGGGGCAAAACAATAGAAATAGACCATTCAAAATGGCACGTGTAAGTATCTGGAACCTACAAATCGAATGCAGGTATTTTCAAATGAGAGAAATTATTAGGATAGATGGGAAGGGGGGGGGGGGGCGAAGGGGGCAAAAATATAGATCTAAGAGTTAGAGCGTTGAAAATTAGTATTATTAGGTTTTAAGGCCCGATAAATCGATTGTTGATATTTTCGAAAGGGTAGAATTATTACGATGGGCGGGAAGTGGAGCGGGCATAGGGTCAAAAATAAAGAAAATCAGGTAGAACGTTGAAATTAGTATCACTAGGTTTAAAAGCCTGAGAAAACGATTGCGGATATTTTTGACAGTGTAAAATAATTAGGAGGGGCGGAAACGGTGAGTGAAGGAACACGCGCGTACGTGCGCGTGTTTATGCTGCTGTAGGCAGTGGGGAGGGGGGGGGGACTGATTATTCCACCGATGAGAGAAATTTTTTTTGTATTTTATTTTTATGTTTTTTCCTTACGATAATATTGTGATTCATCAAGAGTGTCGAACATAAATGCGGGCGCAACGCACAATGGGCAGCGCTGCCGAAGGCAGTGGGGACCCGGAGCGACATTTTTCCAGATCAGAATTTTTTTTTCCCTCTCTTTTTTCACATGATAAAAATTAATGCAATTTTCAGAATTCATTAATTATAGTGATTCATTTAAAAATAGCGACCAGCGAAGCGAGCATAGCCTGCTAGTCCAAAATATTTATGTTTTTCTTCAATTTGTGGTTGGTCTCCTTATTGTACTCGAGACTAAACCAATAGTGCAAGATATGAGTTTGTAAATGTTTTTTGCATGTCTAAAATTGAAGGTCACTTCGTTCAGTATCTTTCTAGAAAAGAAAAAAAAAAAATAATAATAATTTGCTCAACACTGTTATTTAAACCAAATGCCATTTAAAACTGCTATCTGGGTTTTGAATTAAGGATTTCATTTGAAAAAACAAAAATAATAATCATATATACTTAAATTTTTAAGAAATGTCCAAAAATTTGAATTAGTACTTATTTTTAGCTCAAATAGGTTAAAGTATTATTATGCTGGACTAGTTACTATGGAAACAGGGAGAAAATTGGAGAAAATACATTCCAGAAAATACTCTGGAAAAATGTCAGTGGTCATTGATGCGAAATGTCAGAGAAATAAGTGAATACTTTACGAAATTTTTGATTGGATGAATAGATTTTGATAAAATACATTTTTAAATATTTTTTAGAAAAATGTGTTCCTTATGATTGAATGCTTTGTCAAATTCGTTTTCGGGTGCACATGGATTCAGATGTATTTTTTAGAAAGCAATGTGCTGAAATAAAAAAAATATTCGAAATCATGAAATACATTTAATTTCGTGAACCGATTTGGAATAAAATATAATATTTGATTCTACAATGTGTATTCCAATATACGCTGGTGTACAAAATTAAAGCAACAACATGTTTTTCCATTTTCTTCTTTTGCTTATGACTTTTAAATAAATAAACATACAAACATGAAATTGGGAACGCATGTTTATTATCATACCATTAATTGAATTTCATATAATTTTAGCACAAGTAATGATTTTTAAACTGATAATTATTCAATTTTTCTCAAAAATAAGCTTTGGAAAAAAAAAAAAAAAATCAACAATTTTGGAGAAGAAAACTAAATGAAAAATGGTCATAAGGATGCATTACTGATAGGTGAAGATGCACATGCATCCATGTGTTAAGATTGAAACCGGATTTTTCCTCCTGTATTCACTTTTCTGTTTCTTCTTCTTTTTTTTTTTTCCCCCTTCTTTTTTTCACATGTGAATAACTTTTTAAAAAAATATACATACAAACATGAAAATTGGATAAGACGTTTATTATAAAATCATTTATCGACATTTTTTTTTTTTTTTTTTTTATTCTGGTGATGCTCATAGTTTATAAATTAGAATTGCGTTTTTTCAAAAAGTCAGTTATAAAAGTAAAAGAAAAGTGAATACAAAAAGAAAAATCGGAATTTAGTTTAACGTTTGAAAGCATGTGCGTTATCATCTACCTGTAATGCATCTTTAATACCATTTTGCATTAAGTTTTCTTTTCTAAAATTGTTTAAAATTTTCCTTTTTTCTAAAACTTACTTTTGAGAAAAATTGAATAATTATCAGTTTATAAATTATTACTTTTCAAAAGTTATATAAAATTCGATTAGTGGTATGATAATAAACATGCCATACAAATTTTGTGTTTATATACTTATTTGTTTAAAAATTATGCGCAAAAGCAGAAAACGAGAAAACAGGTTATTGAACACCAGTGTATATTGGTCACATACTTTTTTAATTCATTACTTCAATTTTTATATTTCATTTTCAAAAAATATTTGTTTTCAGTTATTTTATGAAATATATATTTCCAGTTTTAAGCATGAATAAAATATAATCTCACTAAACTAAATCGAATTAAATGTGATTATGAAAAAAGAACGAAAAATCATGCGGATCATATAGATTATTAACATTTTCCATCACCAACCATACGTAGTCGTTTCATTCTTTAACTGTCTATACACTTCAGCTTGGAAAAACCCAGTCCAGTGGTTTTTTTTTTCGGATTTTATCAGGGTGTTTTTGGTTTTATCAGAGTATTTTGGGTTTTTTCAGAGTTTTCAGGAATATTTTCATTCTTCTTCTTCTTTTTTTTTTTAAACATTAAATATATCATTCATAATTAAAAGAAAAATTAAGTTATTATTCATTAAAATTGAAATTTTAAAATTTTTATTTTAAATTTCTAAAGTCTTTTTATGATTAAGTTATACAGAAATTTTAAATATTAAATAATTGTACTTTAAATAGTCTAAAATTCTTTTTATCTGACCTTTACAACAAAAAATTGGATTTTAATACTTATTTCATGTTGCTTTATTGAATTTTTCATAGTCAGTAGATTTCCATAAAGCATTTTTAATTATTGTCCCTCTACATTACATAACAGTGTTGCACTGTTAAAGTTTTCAGAAATATTTTTTAATTTTATTTTAATATATTTATATTTTACATTCCTTGAGTCCTACAGTTTTCTTTATATTGAAAAACAACTCTGTTTTTCCTTGCTTTTATTTTTTTTAATATAATTTTTTATTATATTTTAATACGGTAATTAGAAATTTATTTTTCCGTGGGGAATTTTTCATGATTTTTTTTCCCTATAAAGCATCTCCAGTATTTCTGAAAATTGTTTGTTTATGTTATTATAATATACATAATATTTGCTTTATATTTGTATGTTTATTGTAAGTTAAACAAAAGTAAAATTTTAAACAAGGATTTTGAAAAAACCCACCCGGGTTTTTTCGGGTCGGGCAATATCTAGCTAACCTTGATATACTTCGCCTGTGTGATGACAAATCGGACAGACAGAAGCATAGAATGACAGACATATAAACTAATTGCATTCATAATCACACTTAAGCATTGGTAGAAAAAGTTAAAAACGTTTAACACAAATACAAATGTAATTCCAGAAATTTCCAACTGTAGACATTAATTTATCTGCATACTTCAGTGCAGCCTGTAAATCTTAATACTTATCTTAATGCTAAACGGGCCATATTCTACATTTTTTGGCATATTAACGATAAATATAAATTTCGTTATAATTTGTACAATGCAAAGTTACTTAAACTTAAATATCATTTATAAAAACGCCTCTCATAAAATGCAGTGCGTGTGCATTCTTTTGTGTGTCTTGGTACGTAAAATAGTGGTAGTATTTATCTCCTTTTAAATAGAGAGCAAGCCGTAGTGAATTTGGTTAACACAAATCATTTTGAAGAAATTCTAAAAATATGTACGGATGCTGGAGACAGACAGAACGGACAGTCAAAAGAAGAGATAGACAGAAAGACAGAAACGCTAATTTAAATTATAGTCATTCTTAAACATTGTTAGAAAGGGTTAAAAATGCTTCATAAAAACGAAAATGCAATTTCAGCAATTTCCACTTATAGCCCTTAATGTATCTGAATATTTTGTGTGGTCCGTAAGTCTTAATGCTAATTACACTATTTCTAAAGGAAACATTTGTGTGTGTGTACATTATGAATAATACATATCAATATTATTATGATTTGTGCAAAATAAAGTTATAAAAAAATGTTTATAGAAAATATGTTTATAGTAAATACCTCTCGCAGAACGCAATGCCTTGCAATACTTTCAGGGGTTCCTGTAGGCAAACTAGTGGTGGTATTTGCTCCATTTTCAATAGGGTATATCCAATAGTGATCTTGTTAATATAACATGTATCAGTTTCAAGGAATTCCATATATATTTGCGAAAGATAGAGCACGAACAGACAGACAAACTGATGTTCTAGTCACTTTCCAATTTTCTTGGAAAATTGAAAATGATAGTGATAGGTTATTTTTGCATATAAATGCCGATTTTTTTCTAGCGATTAGCTTCTGTATGATAGCTATGATTCTTGACAATAACGCAAGCTCGAAATTTCTATAAGAATAAAATTTTCTCAATACGCATAATGCTAATTTTACCCATTCCTCTTGGGTCACACTTTCCACAGTCCACTTAATGTCCATTGTTGCATCGTCAGGTGATTTTACATGTATTTCTTTAATTATACATTGTTTCCGTTTCTTTATTTGGTAAATAAGCGGCAGTTGATTTAGAAGTGTGACTAGAGACTGTCTGTATGAAGCTCACCACATAAGACTGGAATTTCCTCTTTCAAAATTGGTTTTAAGGTATTCTGCTTGTAGTAGAGTGAATTCAGTGATGCCAGATGTCGAAAATTATTTCCCCAAATCAGAGTGTTTTTTTTTTTTTTGAAAAAATCCGCAACTTGATTTCTACTAAAAAGAGAAAATAAAAGTTTTTTCAAAAAAAAAAAAAAAAACATCAAGCAGATTTTTCTATTATTTAAGCTCAGATTTTTCCCCACATGAAGGCAATTTTTGGAAAAAAATCCCCAAATAACAATTCAGCTATTGAAAGTATCTAGTCGTAGGGATAAATCATTACGTTGCCAACATTGACAGAAAGTTGTTGTCCCCAAAAATTTTAGAATTCCCCAAAAAAGTCCCCACAAACATTTGGTCCCCAAAATTATCCCCAGAAGCCTCAAAAATCTCTAAAATGGGGACAAAATCCCCAATCTGGCATCACTGAGTGAATTAATCTGGACTTACATGAGACTTTTAGATTTTAAATTTGCTATAGTAGCGGAATTCTGAAACTATCATGAAACCCTTAGAGAATTTTCATGTATTCTGATGAAACTATTTCCTACGGTCATTTTCGTTTGTTGAGTAACGGAAATCTGCTTTTTTTATTACTTCCATTACCCTACTACCGTAGGTAATGAAGGTATTGTATTCGGTCCAAAAATCTGATATCGAGTTTTCACCTAATTTACACGTTTTAAGGCCTCCTGAGTCCAAAAAAGTAGTTTTTGGTAATTGGTCAGTGTGTGTATGTATGTGCGAAATTTTCTGGCTATCATATCTCCGAAACTAATAAAGACAGAAGTACGAAACTTCAGAATTGATAGATGTTCGGTGCACAAATGAATTTTCCAAATTTTGGTGAAAATTAGAAAACCGGAAGTAGGTCATTGGAAACTGGAAGTGTTTAAGTCCGTATCTTAAAAATGGCAGTAACGATTTTCTTTAAAACTGCTGTATAAACACTCTATTAGATGTCCTTTCGAATGATATAATTGGTCAATTCAGGAAAAATATGGGCGTCCTGTATAAATAGCTCAATTTCAGGTCTCGCAAGTGTGTTTGTTCCTTTAAAAACGGCTGTACGGATTTTTTTTCAAACTCGCCATATTAACTCCCTTTTAAATATCCTTTTGTATGTAATTATTGTTTCCCGGTCAGTAATTGAGTATACCAAGTTTTGGCAAAAATTGGTATCTCATAAACGATTTTCTTGAAAATGGTCACATAAATCCATTTTAGATACCCTTTCTCATGTAATACGTGGTCATTACAGAAAAATTAACGGTTATCCTGATTAGGTAGTTCAGTTTTAAATATCGGAAATTAGTGTTTAAAAATAAAATTCTATTTTTTTTTCTCTTATTTTTTAACTCGCTATGTAAACTCTGTTTTATATGTCTTTACACATGCATCAAGTTTCTCTTACTGGAAAATTCCAAAAAATACATATAATATCACCAAAAAGTGCATATAATACGTGCAATAGGGGGTAATGGAAGTCAAGTGGTTATTTGATACCAGATTTTTTTATTTCATTTTTTTTATATATATATCAGCCACTTAAATATGCCCAAGTCTCCTGAATTTCTACTATTCACCAAATAACTGATGTAAAATAATTTTCCACAATTAATTTTTCCTTTTAGCAATATTAGCTTGGGAAAAGCAGATGAAGTTTCGGTTTAAAATCCTGTTTAACTTTAATTCTTTATGAATGATTTTATTTACAGTTCCTTAAGGCATTCTTAGTTTCCATGCAATTGTGACCTTTCAATTGGCAGATAAGATCACACATTTCACTTTCTTGGTACTTATCTTCGTTTAAATAGACTTCAGATGGTGCTTTGCGATATTTTTTTTTTGTTGTTGTTGTTGTTGTTAGTTTCCGTTAGACGGTACGCTCTTTTCAAATTTGTTATACAATGCACAACTTTTTAGAAATGCAATAACCGCAATTTTTACACAGCTTTATAATTTATTGATACGAATATTTTTTCTCGGAAAGTATAGTTAGGTAAACTTTGAGTCATCATAATTTTAAATGTCATTTTCAATTTAAATCTTTTATTCTAACATTCCAACGATTATTCTGAAATTGCCAAATTTGTATGTTAAAATATTTATAAAAACAGAATAAATTACAAAGTCGTTTCTATAGAGTGAGAACGACATTATGTATGACAAAACTACTGCTAAATAAAAAGAAAAATACCAATAAATTTGGAAAAAAACGAAGAAGAAGAATTTATTACCAAATAAATGGGCACGAAATAAATTTTAAATAAACTGAAAATATTGTGAATATTTAAACCTTTTTCTTTAAATTTCACACTTCAATTTTCTTTAACTCATCTTATTGTTAATATTATCGACAAACTTTATATTCATTTATACTTTATTTCGCAGAAATAAATGGATTCTTTTAGTTTTCTGCAATCAATATGTCAAACATTTTGTCCTTAAAGTAAATTTAAGAATTACGAAACTTTTGCTAAATAGAGAAGTTAAGAAAGGAAGAGGAAATTTTTCATCTTTAGTTTGACAGTGACCGCGAAAATGAAGAAACAGTTACGAATTCATAAAGGCGGAAGGGGAAAAGAAGAAAAAAAAGAAAGAAAAGAGAAATGTTAACGAACACTAGATAAAAAACAATAGGTATTGTTTAGGGATAATAAACTAATTTTACATATCTTCAATGTCAATATTTTTCTGAGCTTAACAGTTTGATTATCAGGATAAAAATAAACCATTTTCCCTACTATAATAAAAGAATCGGACAGACATAAACAGATAATGAAATAGAATGAAAAACAGGAATATCTATTCTTTTTACTAGCAAAATGATACTTTCACCAGACAGAGTCATCATAATAAACCAGAATTCGAAGAATGCATAATAATAACGTCAAAACTTGCATCATGCATAAATTATGGTTGAAATTATGGGGGGAAAAATCATGCATTGGCTATTTTTTTCCTCAACATAAAAAACTGTAGCTAAATTTCGGAGAAGCTTGATTTCTTCACAAAAGAATACAATAAGAAAATTAAACACAAATAACCGTAAAAATAATTTTAGAGCAGTAGTAATAGGTGTACAGAAAAGTTATTTTTCAAAAGCGCATCGGAATTTTGAAAACAACTATATTTTATTAGTAATAATTTATGTAAAAACACAGGAGTTTATTTCACAATAAATTAAACGCTGTTATTTAGCAAAAGTGGAGGAGGGGAAGGGAGAAATAATGTATATGAATTTAAGCAAATATTTAACATTTGTTCACTTTTCTCTTTCAAGAAGGTAACACCCTCCCCCTAAAAAAATAAAATGAAAATAAATAAATAAATAAAAGCCTTATAATATTGAAATAATATATTTATTTAATAACTTATTTATTTAAAACATATATTTAAATTTATTAATACATAAATTTCATACAATTAATACTTCCACTCTAAGGCAGTAGCAGAAGAAAAAAAAATGTAGTGTACCTGACTAGTATGGCCACCACAAAATTTTCTTCAATATCAGTCTATATATGACAGCGCTACCTACAAGTTAACATGCACAAACATTTAATCAAAATACTTTCTCTCAATAAAAGTTTTGTGCACGTATTTTGATGAATTTAACCAATAGATACTAAAATATAACAATTTGAAATGTTAGAAAGAAGTGAATAAAGCTGTAATTATACGCTCAAACTGAACCAACAGTGGTTTTGATAAAACATGTCTCACCTATCAAAATTGGTGCATTTATATATCATAAAAATTGTGATAGAATATTCCCGTAATTAAAAAAAAAAAAAATGCAGCATAGCTACGTCATCTATCAGCTGATATGCACCTAGGTTAAATTACCGATTTCATCTACCAATTTTTTGTACTTTCAAATTCTATAGGAGGTGAGATATAATAGCCTTCTAGAAAACGAGGAAAATTGCAGCCTAGCAACAGCACTTATTGGCCTATATACACCTAAATTGGTAAGCATGTTTATTTTATTTTTATTTTTTATTTTTATTTTTTTTTAAATATATATTATTATGCAAGATGATATATGTCAAAATCTAATCAACACCAATTTATGCAAGGATCCAATAAAATATAAAGTTTTGTAGTAAACCTGTTCATTATTTTCTGTGATACTGCACCCACAAAATTTTCGTAACACATTGCCACAAACGCATACAGAAAGACATACATTTTTTTTTCTTAGAATCTTAGAAAAAATGTATGTCTTTCTGTATGCGTTTGTGGCAATGTGTTACGAAAATTTTGTGGGTGCAGTATCACAGAAAATAATGAACAAGTTTACTACAAAACTTTATATTTTATTGGATCCTTGCATAAATTGGTGTTGATTAGATTTTGACATATATCATCTTGCATAATAATATATATTTACAAAATGCTCAAATCATACATGTGCTAAACCATTGAAAGTGGAAGTCGAAAATTTGAACGAATCTAATTGTTTTTTCTTATGGCCATAGAATAAAAGTAAAAATGTATACAAGGATTCTTATCACACACACACGCATACATATATAATGCAATTTGTTACATAAATGACCAAGTGTACATTTTTTTCTTTTCAATTTTTAATTTGCTTTAGTTTTCTCTTTTCAATAATTCGTATTTTTCTCATGAACGTAACTTTAGATTAAGAATCGTGCTATAAGTCTTACATAAATAAAGTTTTTTATTTTTATTATTATAAAAAATAAATTGATTGAATTCGTGATTTTTTTATTAAATATTTCCAATCATTCATAAGCTCGATCCCCCCCCCCCCCCCCCGACTTAATATGACAGAATTTACAAATTTCTGTCACTTTACAAACTGTTTTATTTTACTTCAAACAGTTTAAAATAAACCTTTTAAATAAATGACTAACAAAATTATCTAAATAAATTATCTAATTATCACACGCGTTAAGAATTAACAACACAATAAAACTTTTAAAACGTTTTAAGAATTTAATTCCAAAATTATTTCATGAATTTTTCAGTAGGCAGAGAAATTAAAAATTAACTGATGCCCAAAATAAAAGCTGACTAGATCGAAAAACGTTTAAATTAAAATTATACTTTAAAATATCTTAAAGATTTTACTATCATCACCCACAATATATATATGATCTATATATTTTTATATATATTTATGTATAGTTATTTAGTATTTAATTAAACTCTTTCGTTTTTAATTATTATTCCATAACACAAGCGCAGTGCATTCTTTCGGCAATACCAAATCTGCATCGCTAGCACATATGAGACGGGGAGTCTATGCCAATCGATTTATCGCTCTTTTGGCAGACAAGATTGTGCCAGTTACGTAACCAGAGAATAAACAGGGTTAAATGAGGTTAGTGACGTAATACGATGAGGAGAAATGAAGGAGTTCTGTTTATAGTTATGGTTTGGTTTGGGTTGGATAGTAGGACTATGTATTACTGTTATTATTATTTTGCACATTAGGACTAATTAAACCATTTATAGTTATGCATAGCTATATATGGATACAAATGGATATGAAAATAAGCATAGCTGTAAAACTTCAAAAACTTTAATGGATGTTTTTTATAGAGCAAGTGGGTATTGAAGAAAAATAATAGAAGTTTCTAAAAGTCACTTTAAAATGTTGGTCAAATCGGGTCATGAAAATAATGTCTAATACATATTTTTAAATAAATTATAAATTTTTTAGGGTGTTATAACTCGAATGGAACTCATTATTTGGATTTATAAATATATTTTAATTAATAAATAATTAAGGATTAGAGAAATGTAATACAAATTACATTTCTTTCTTTCTTTTCTTTTTCTTTTTTTTTTTTTTTTTTTTTTAATCATAAAAAAATGAACTAACAAATGTTTATTTTATAATAATAATAATAATAACAACAAAAATATTTAAACATTAAAATTCATTTTTCGGAATAAAATTACCATATCAGGTTGATTTTGTTGCAAAAATCCCTTTTTGTAACAAAATTCAGTCAGTAGAATATGAATAGGGTAAAAATTATTATTATTTTTTTTTTTTCACTCCCAATCTCCCAATCGATAGATGGTACATAACTTGATGTATAACTGATAATTACTTTAGAAATACAAGCTTATAAATAAGTTAATAGGTAGTAATTGTGTATATTCAAATGCTATTATATCGTTTAATGCATAAATATTATCGCACTCTTTAATGGTTAGAGTTTTATATTGAAGATTCAGGTACGATTCTTAGTCTGGTCATTTTCGCCTTTGTTTAAATTAATTGAGCCTTTCTACCAAAAATATGCAGTTTACATTTTAACAAAGTTACATTTATAATCATCATTAGAGTCCGGCAATATTTGAGATTTATAAATATCCACATGGCACGCTTCATCCGTAAGAAATCAATTTAGCACCGAAAACATGAATGACATCTCCAAGGTACATTTCAGTGCTGGTCTGATATTTCATAAATAGAGTGTGCTGTAAAGGTAAGAAATATCTCATAGAACTGCGTCATTATTCGCAGAATAGATTAAACTAATATCTTTACAATATGAGCTGAATGTGGCATTCAGGTGTAAACGGAGTAGCTCAGTTTTACATCATTGGCGCGCTATGTTAAAACCCCTGTTCGATTCCTGGCTTAAACATTTTCGTTCTTGTTTTAATTAATTTGGTCTTTCATTCATTAAATATATGTTAAATCAGAGTATTTAAAAAGCATGTCATATAGGAATAATTTATTAGTAAATCACTGTCATTACATTAAATGCACTAACTACGATATTAATGCCTATAAGGCCTGCAACGCTGAGGGGTCGAAGAACTTAAAAAGGCCTCGATATGAACCGAAAACTAAAATTCTTTGAAACCCAAAAATATTTTTATAAACAAGTATATTAATCACAATATATTATTCGAGAAGGGCCTCCTGAAACATTAGTCGAGAGGATCCCGAAGATGTTAGCTCTGCCACTGCATAAATAAATCACATTGAAAGCTGAATATTTTTTTTCCCCCTTAGTGTGTTAGAAATTCAATAATAAATTAAATGAAATTATTTATTTTGAATTTTTTCGAATATTCTAAGTCTCCTGCGTAAATGAAACATTTCAACCAATCAAAGGTTAAAATCGATTTTTCATTCCTGTTACGTAACCTGTCTGGAAATTCGATGGCTGGAAATTATTTATCAGTTCCATCCCAACAAGAATAATTTATAAAACGCATAAGTGGTATCTCCTAAATGCTCTCACCTGCAAATCTCTGCAGAAATTTTCTTGACAAATATTTGTATTAAAAAAAAAAAAAAAAAAAAAAAAAAAATCGGGTACATTGACCGTAAAATAAAATTACAAAAATAGAAGTTTTTAGCTTCCGAATGAAATGCTGAATATGTCATGAATATTACCTTATGATTAAATGTTCTGATATTAACCCTTCGTGTACCATCGGAAAGTATAGATAAATATATATTTAAATATAATTGCATTTGTTTGGAGGCTTTTTATTTGTTTGTCTGTTTTACTTGCTAATTTGAGTGTACAATGGAGGTTTAAATAAACATTTGGAAATATTTAGGAAATACGCGAATAATATTATTATTGATAATGCAATCCAAACCCATCCTGTAATTTATTCGAAAGTGATTGGGAGGGGGGGGGGGGGTGGAAAGGATGAAAGAAAGAAAAGAAATATTAGAGAAAGCAAATTTGATTTTACAACTTCATTGAGGTGCTTGAAGATCCTTCTTCCAATGGTCCGCCAAAGTGCTCAGAAACCTTTGGACAGCCCCTGCCTGCCTGGGCTCGGCCAAGCTTAACGGGTTGGATGACGTCGACCAGAGTACTCATCGGAATATGAAAAACGCAAAACCTTTTGCCCTAAATTAAAATTTGTTAGAGATGTTTCGCTTACGTCTGAATGCCTACATGAAAAACTAAGAATTTTTTTTTTTTTTTGTCGGGAAGTCTTTTTGCGGATTTCTACACCGTATTTACGAACACAAGTTTCGGACAAAAGATATCGAAAACTCTGAATGGTTGGACAGACAAGTGCAACATGGGTTCGAACGCGGTACCTCACATTAATCAGCATTAAAAGCAGAACCTCACGGCGGCCACCAGTAAACAGGTGAACAGGTCTGTCAAAGAGAGATTTTACTTAGCAATTATGATCATCATTAAATTATTTTGTTATTTACAAGTGTTCTCTAATGTTAACCAAGAATTTATCCGAATTGATACACTACATTGCAAAAATCTCAGTAAAATAAAGAAGTATCACGAAGAGAAAACTTTTTAAGAAGCTTAATATTCTAATTTTTTTTTAATTTTCTCCAGAAGCCAACTTCAGCAATAGATGATTCGCGAGAAAAGAAAAAAAAAAGAAAAGATCGGACTGCAGTTGTCTTCTTTCAGTCGGTAGCGCACTGAAACGTCCTCAATCCAGTTCGTTGCTTTAAACAAATTCTGACTACGGAAAGCACAATCAGACAGTTCGCATTGCGTGAAAATCTTTACAACGACAACCTCATTCATAAGTGCTTGTGGGGACTTCTCCTTTTGGCAGGCACCATTAAGACTGTTCGCGTCCCCTAAAAAATATCACCACGCAGTCTTACACTCACTGACACTCTTGATCTGATTAGTATAGACAGAGCTCACTTACTATCTTATTTACTATAAAAAAAGATAATAGTGTTAGTAAAAAATAAATTATTTATTATAGCTAAAGTTTCAGTTCTATATACCGTTTAAAAAATAAATGTCTTTTTCATTAATTTTCTTAAAAAAAAAAAAAAAAAAAAAAAAATCTTGCAAAGGTTTCTTGTATGAATTTTTCACATGTAAATATATATTTCATGCACGTAAATATTACTTATAAACATATATGCTTCTTAACTATGACGACCTTTTTTTTTTTTACAGATTCGATAAAAATCTGAAATCAACTACACATTCAATTTCAAAAAATGCTTTTTTTACTTTATTTTTTTTTTCTTTTCATATAAATATACATTGCCTCTTAACGATAATGTCACGTTCAACAGCTTTTGAAAAACAAAATAACTCACAAACAAAATTGAAAATCAAAAATTGGGTTTCATATACGACCAGATCTTTTTAATATACACCTTTATTTGGCAAATCTAGGTGTCATCCGTTTCTATAAGAAAACATGATGGCAAACATAATATAGGAAATTTTATTATTAGTAGAGATGACATTAATTTTAAAGTTACAAACATCTATGGGATCCCTATTACCTTTTATTGATTATATATTAAGCCATAGGACATAATTCATTCAAATTACAAATATACACATTAATGAAATTAATTGAACGCTCGTGCAACGTTTGCATGCATTTAATAATAGAACTTACGAAACTCTATATAATCTGCAAGACTTAATAGGATTTTGGCGTGTTCTCGGGGCATACGTCTGTTCTCGGAATTTCCCATTTTAATTGTAACTGAGTAAATAAAGTCTTTATTTCATGAACTGAATAAACTCTTCTAAATCTTAATAATCATAGAACAGAGCGCCAGGATGGTTATAAAACAGATCTTATGAAAAGGAATTAGGAATTGAGGTATGCAACATTATTTATTAAAATTCAAGTTCAGGAGTAAGAAAATTCGAACTACTTTCAAGATTAAGTAATTTTGAAATCATTATTTAAGTTATTAATTATTCACATATGTCTTATTGATATTTCAGATAACTAGAAATTCTAAAATACTATTTTTTCTTCCTTTCTTGAATATTTTCATTTAAGCTTCAGGCATGTACTTTAAACTTAAAAGCATATATGGGTTATAAAGTATACATTTATGTTAAATCATCTTCGACTTATTTTATTTTTTTAAACAAAAAATCTATAAATATTTCTCTAACGTAGACCAGTTACGATTAAATCTTGTCGAAACAATACGATAGTGACGTCATTGGAGAACAAATTGCTTAGATTAAAATAAATAAAGAGAAAAATACTGTGAATAATAATAATTTTCAGAAATAATTAAATTTAAGTTAAATTTCATTACTCGAATTCCATTATTTTGATAAAAAACACACAAAAATTGTAAATAATTGTTTTTTCATTATTAGTTATTAAATCACGACATTTGGCAACTGCTTTTAATTTGGCTTAGCAAATTTTAAAATAGGTTCATTCAGAAATATCGACCGATAGGCGGACAAATACAGACTAGTATTATAAAATTATAACAATTATTTTTCAGTTAAAATTAGGAGAACGATAAAAATACACCGGTATTGATTGCAAATGTGTTACAAAAAACGTATTGTAGGTAATATCAAAGACTTGTTTTATAAGAATGAAAATTAAAATAGTATTCTAACGCTTATATTCGTAATACTCTTAATTCTTTAAGACAGTTTTAATATTTAATTCACGATAATTCTATAAATAAAAGAAACATGCTAAAAGCACCTGTTGGGGGAAATGCACTAAATATTCGTTATCATAGTTTTTTATGATAATCAGCAATATTATTGAATTTATCGCAATCACATGCCGAAAACTACCATCCTGAAAAACTGCAAATAATACATCATACTAGTGCTAATGTTTAGACAGCATATTATGAAATGCAATAATGCTAATTTAAATATAAATTTATCTAACAAAGTTTCGTGAACTCTATGGTGCATCTGTTCTTGAGATACAATACCCTCAAAATTTAGGAAAATCTCAATCAGACAGGAGCACATGTACTATTTTCTAAAAATAAACAAATTAAGTTTTAGATATAACAGATGAAAACTAAAACTTGTTTTATCAAATCTTATAGCTCGAAAAAACTATAAACAACTTAACATTTTGCTTTCTTCTCTTTTTTTTTTCCCCTCATGTCCATTATCTATTAATTAATCGAATTTTATAATACTTAAATATTGGAAATAGTTTTTAAACTGGTATTAACTCAATTTTTCATAAAGATATGTTTTTGAAGAGATATACAGGGTGATCAAATTAAAAGACTACCCGTTGGTTTTTCTTATTACCCTTAAATATGACGGATGTGGCAACTATTCTAACACTGAACTATAATTGTTTGAACCTTGTTTAAGTGTAGCTGACAATTTCCAAAACAGTTGGACTGTTACAACTTTATTTGTGAGGTAAAACAGAAATGGAGACGCACAATTTTTTTTAATCCTATAATAATTTTATTGATTAAAAACAAAATTTAATGGAAATTTTTTACATTATCGTGTGATATTCAACTGCAATTTTTTTTATAAGGTGCTCTATATATTTGACTATTAAACCGTGTCAAAGTGTTTTTACTACAGTCTGTGCATGCGCTGTAATAAATTATTTATTACAACGGCCCATATCTCTTTAAATATTAAATAATATTTGTTTTGAACTGTAGTATAATGATTTAGGCATATGTTGTCATGTTTTCCGAAAGTTTCATGAAATTTGAAGAAAAAACCTTTGGAGTTATAAAGTAAAAACGTCCGA
Source organism: Salticus scenicus (assembly GCA_963930645.1). NCBI lineage: Eukaryota > Metazoa > Arthropoda > Arachnida > Araneae > Salticidae > Salticus > Salticus scenicus. The sequence goes on along the minus strand of OZ005650.1, from coordinate 300,430,521 downwards.
AAATTTTTTGCATTTTTTAATAAAATATTAACAACTCTTTAAATATTCAAGATATCCTCACAAAACTCTATACACGCATAAAACAAGACATTTATAACCGTATCTAAAATTTGCAGATCAATCGAAGTTTTTTCATATAGAGGGTTATCATAAATACTTTTTATTTTATTGTATTTGTTGTTCGTCCCCTAAGGCCCTACGTGACAAAATCTATGCTGAGAAATATGAGGAAATACATGTTTTCCTTATTCTTAAAATTGAAGAACAACACGTTAAGTACTTTTCAAGATATTCGACAAAACGTAAAAAAGTGAAAGTGTTCACATTATTTTCTCCAATACCTGTATATATACAGTTGAACCTCGTTAACGTGAATCTCAAGGGGAACGTGAATCAATAACATCTCTTCCCATATGATGGGGATCATGTATATCCCAATGCACATGTGCCATGAAAATATTTGCTTAGAAATAAAAAATAAATAAAAATATTATAATGGTATACGAGTGACAGATTCATTTATTATACATATTAGGGATACTTGATCCCAGAAACATCTCTTCTCATAGGATGGGATCATGTACCCCAATGCACATGTGCCATGAAAATGTTTGTTTAAAAATAAAATAAGTTATTACATAAAAGTATTACTATTTGTAGGGTAAGTAAAGGCAACAGGAAATATCTATATATAGGTACATTAATTATAATTAGTTAAAAATAAAATACTTAAATCACTAATCATAAATAAAACTTCACATTCAGTAAATAAAACAATATCTTCTTATATTAAAAATAAACATGATTGAAAGAAATTCTATAGTCGTATATATTGATTACGAATAACTGTATTAGTTTTGCAGTTTCACAAGACTTAACTCTTTATTATTGTTGTTTTTAACATTAAGGATCAAGTCCCCTTAGTAATCAGATGTCCCCAGTCTCCCCTATGTTAAAATTGCAATTTAATATATGCTTCTTTTGAACATTTTGAAAATTTAATAGATATTGTTCCATACGCAGAAATTTTTCACTTAGCTTTTGTTTTATTAATGTGAATTGATTCCGCAACATTTTTGGATTATAATTCTCCACAATCAATGCTTGTAAAAAAAATTACTGTAATCTCCAATTTTTATTATCACTTTTGTGCTCAGCATCATCAGATCCATTCTGTTTTTGTTTAATTTACAAATTTGCTGTTGAACAGAGTGATTGAATGAACCAGAAAATTCAACCACAACCCTCAACAACAAAAAAAATCAGGCGGGAAAGGTACTGTGAACTAGAGGTGAATGATTATATATTACTGTAGATAAGTCAAGCATGGAAAAAGAAACATCACTACTCGTTGAAAATTTTTTACTTTTTAATGCAAATATATATTGAAGGAGAAATTGATTTCTTTCAGAAATAGAATGGCATAATTTGAATCGTGGAAACATTTGTCAATGTCACTTAGTTTGATAGCAGAGAGTATCAAAGATTCTAAACTTACATATGTCGCATACATAATCAATTAAGAATATCGTCTGGAATGTATTGCTTTTTTTTTTTTTTTCAGTTTTTTTTCTTTGAATTGTTTTATTTATTTATACTTTATTATGAAAAGTAAAAATACCTTGAAAAGGAAAGCATGTGTGCAGATAATATATAAAAAATTCTAATATGACTTTTGGCAACAATGGATCAAGATAGCTATTATTCCAAGCGAGAACTCTCACATATATTTCATTAAATTAGAAAGGAATATTGAAAAAAAAAATAATAATAATAATCTATAATGTAAAATCCCACGTTTTGAGTATAAGTAATACACCAATTCTACTCCTGTTCATTGTACAAATGTTGCACGAACATTGTTGAAAAGTATTAAACGATTTGAAATTTAAATGTTACATTTTTGAATACCTATTCTTTTAAGCCTTGTAATATTTTAAAATATTATATACGAAAACAGTTAAAGAAAAAGAAAATTTGCTTTCATTAATTGTATTAGAAAAAGAAAGGAAAAAATAAGCGACTTTTAGAAAAAAAAAAAAAAAAAGACAAGGGAAAAAAAAATACCAAACGTACACTAATTTGAGGCATACATTGAATTTTAAAATATTTCTACTACATTTTAGCAGTTGAGATTTACCCAAAATACTGTTCACAACTGAAACTTACTTTAGATGTTTTTTCGCACAAATGGAAAGTTCTCTAGATTTTTTATTTGATAGAGATTTCTCATCAGAATGGTTCTATAAGAATCTCCCTCCTCCTCTTTTTTTTCTTCCTTGTGTGTAAAAACCACTTCTATTTATATCTACATACTCCTTTACATATACGATTCGAACAAATAATTTATTGCTAAGAATGTATGAATACGTTATTAGAAGGTATATGATGCTATTGTTCCTAATAGCTTACCTATTTGAAATAAGCTTAATTTTAATTGACGTGACAGGTAAAAGTTGGTAAGGCAAGGATATATTCAACTAATTTCATGTATGAAAAATAGCATTTAACAAATCAAACATAAATTTCAATGACGTCAAACATCAATGATTAGTATATACTTTGTAAACGTAAAATAAACGTTTTATGTATCAAAACAATAAAAAATGGATTTTTGTTAAAAAAAAAAAAAAAAAAAAAAAAAAAATTACAACAACAGATTTGCAGATATTTTATTCTTGTACACTAGGGCAAACAAAACGCATGCTTGATTTGCCGTATTTCCTGTTTCAATCACGTTTGATACGTCAAGTTTAACCCTTTATGTCCAAAATTAGAAAAGTGACAATATATCTATTTCAAACACATTTTTTCAGTTATAGTTAAGAGTCAATTTTTTTTTTTTTTTTTTTTTTTAAATCTATAAAAAATAAAAATTATATCTATCGCCTCATTATAGTAATTAATGAGGATTTCCTGAGGTGGTATTCAAGTATACTATTGGCAATCAGTAGTCGAAAAACGATCTGGACTTTCAAAACAAAAAATGTAAAAAAGTACTTATTTTTATCATTTTTATATTTGTTTCTGAGATTTGTTCACATAAATTAATTACTATAACACAAGTGAAAATCATGAAAGGTGACAGAAACTGGGACAGCACACTATAAAACACTTTCTTGAACAAAAATGCTTCATGAAGTGTGTAATCTAGTGTCAGAGAGAGAGATTAAAATATATCTGTTCGATCATTATAAGTAAATATTTTTGGCATTCCTTCCCTCAATTCGATTTACATGCTTTTTACTTTAAAAGAATTTTAAAATAGCGCCAGGACATAAAATGCTGAAGCATACTGCTGAAGTATAAACGTGAACGCTTGATCTTGACTTGTTTTAAATTTGCAAGCTTTGCTAAAAGTTTCTTGATTAGTTTAAGCCAATACGACTGTTTTTTAACTTGATTGAGTTAAAGCAAACATTTAACAAAGCTTGCTATAAACTTGCAAAAATTTCTTGACTTGACACAAAAGCTTGTATTATGCAACTTCAAGTAAGCTTGAAGCCAGTACAACTTAAGCTTTTTGTGTTGTCTTATATGTATTCGATATCAGTAATCTGCAATTATAAAATAAAAAGACGAGGTATTCTCTCTCTCTTTTTTTTTTTTTTTTTTTTTTTTTTTGGTCGATTTCAAAAAATATAGAAAATCTCTTTAGGTAATATGAAGAAAAAATGTAATTACTCTAAAGAAGGGGAGATTTTAGCTTTCAAGTTAAGCTATAAGCTTTGTACTACATACGTTAAACACATCGTTAAATAGAGTTGGTAAAGGTGCTTATAGGCTGCCGATAGTTTTAAAGTACGTAATTTTAAAAGGTATAGGGGGAGCTAAAAGTTTCTGACACGTTTTAAACTTTAATATAAAACGCTTCTCACGGGAAAAAGTTTCATTTACTATAATTTAGATTTTTTTTTTTTTTTTTAAATAAAAAAATGTTGCCAGATTTTCCCCACAGATGGCGCTATTTATCCTTCCTCTCACTATATATACATTTATTTTTGAATCCTAGAATAACATCTCTTGATTTCTGCTTGCGGGACTAAGGCTGGGTTTGCGGTGCCTCGCTCAACGTCAACACTATCTTACGCACAAACTCTGTCTTAAGATGTAAACAAAACGCAAGTCGTATTGCAGTGCCTCACTATCTTACGACAACCTCAGAGCTGTCTTAAGTCGAATCGTAACTGGATGCGCGCGCAATCACAACATAGCTCGCTCTGCGTCTCCCGTTGGCTGGCTTCTTTGTCTTACGAGGACACGCAGAAGACTTACGCTTGAGGCACCGCAATACCAAGTTAAGATCGTTCTTAACCACGCCCATTCTACGAAAGTTCATAAGATTTAAGATAAGACTTAAGAACGAGGCACCTCGCCCAACACTATCTTACGCACAAACTCTGATTTAAGATGTAAACAAAACGCAAGTCGTATTGCAGTGCCTCAGTATCTTACGACAATCTCAGAGCTATCTTAAGTCGAATCGTAACTGGATGCGCACGCAATCACAACATAGCTCGCTCTGCGTCTCCCACTGGCTGGCTTCTTTGTCTTACGAGGACACGCGGAGGACTTACGCTTGAGGCACCGCAATACCAAGTTAAGATCGTTCTTAACCACGGCCATTCTACGAAAGTTCATAAGATTTAAGATCAGACTTAAGAACGACGCACCGCAATCCCAGCCTACGTGAAGAACATAGTGTATCTTTCTACTGTGGCTGACAGTGAAGTATTCGAGACGCCAATAATGCATTTAATTTAGTCTCTTCCACAATCAATGCAATACGTGGGTTGAATTAGATTACCATTTGGAACTATAAAATGCTGTACATATCGAAAAACAATTTCAACTAACTTTTTTATTGCTTAATCAAAGCTCTTCATCTTAAAAAGCATTGTAGCACAAGCCGCACTCTAGTATGTCAATTACTTGATTTTATATTGTAGCTTAAATGTGCCAGAGAATTTTGGCCTACCCCGTAAATTCAATACAGTATGCAACTACCATTATATTGCAAAAACCCGTGACAATAGTAAATAAACACCAATTTTCATAAGGCAATAAAAAAGAAAGAACAGTGGGCACAAATGCAAGTCCCCCCCCCCCTCTCTACAAAACAGTGGTGCATATTCATTTTAATCTGAAGACAACTTTGCGATTTTTTTTTTTTTTTTCTTTTCTTTGATGGCGTAAATTTAAAAAACCTTTATCTACCATCATTTAACATAGATATTTCGGTATATTTTAATGCAACAATAAAATTTATGCCCTTTAAAGTTGTACAAAAATATCTTAGTTTTACAAAAAATGTTATTAACACGCTTTTATTAGCTTCACCTGTATGTATGTTTGTAACCGCTCTGGAAGCAAACAAAAAATCTATATTGTAAAAAAAGACTTTCCCTACGTGAACGCTCCGGGCTACGAACCTAAAGGTCTAACGTTCGAGCCCAGTCAGGGGAGATTTCTTAAAAATGGTTTTTGCTTAATTCTAAATTATTTATTTATTAAAGATTTAAAAGTATGTAAATATTATGGTGTATCACTCGCTTGATTTTCTCTTACCCTGCATTTTAATACTATAAAGATAGATATTTTGTGCTTTTTGGTTCACATTTCAATAAAAGCGTGTTCTTTAATTTTTTAAAACTATAATTTTATTTGTAAACATAAAATCTATTAACAGTTGTTATTAAAGATTTATAATTCAACGCAATAAAAATGGTCATAACATATAAGATATTGCTAGATATTTTTATATCGAATGATTCCAGAGCAAACATATTAGAAAAAATATATATATATATATATATATATATATATATTCTTTATTTGCTCTTTCAAGTCCAACAGAGGTAAACAACGAGTATTCTGAGAAAGATATTTTTAGAGAAAGAGGAAAATATTCTATACTTATAAAGAAAGGGAAAAAAAAGAATAATACCGACATCATTTTTATAAAAGTGAGAGAGAGAAATATTCTTTTAGAAAATAAATTCAGGTAGATAAATAAAAATACCAACATGAACAAGCATATTTGTATTTTCAAAAAATAAACTTGTGAAGAATTTTTCTTTTCATAAAATCTCTCTGTGATGGAATTTATCTTCAACAGAGAACATATTAATAACTGGATGTCTATATTAAAATAAATTTAAAATCTTTATACTCGAAAAAATTGACTTATAAGGACCGTTGCTAGAAAAAATATTTCAAAGAGAAAAAAAAAAGATTTAGTATTAAATTTTTTTTGTTTTATCTTAGATATATCTTAGAGGAATATATTTGCTTTTAAGCTATTTATCTTCTTTCGTGTACACTTTTTTCTTGTGCCTAAGAAAAATAATAAATAGCTTAAAAGCAAAATGGTTGAAAAATTAAATTCACTATTCATCTATTATGAAACAACAAATCTTGATTTGTACCAATATTTTAGAGCCAACCATGACCGAAAGATTCTGCTTTTGCAAACACGAGAGGTACCGAGTTACAAACCAGGTCACATAAGTCTCCTTCAGAGTTGTTCGTTGTTTTCTTCGAAACTCAAGTAAATAAGAGCTATATTCTCCTAGAAAGGCACCCTCCCACACAAAGGGTATTTTCGCCAAGCTTAGGAGGCCTAGGACCCTAGTGCAGTCAATCAGCCTTAATCCCACAACCTACCCAACCCAACCCCAAGTCTAGGTCTCTAACCTAGGCAATCGGCCTTAACTTATACGAAAACTGTATTTTAACTTTTATTCTAAGTCGCACTTTAAAGGTATATGCAACTATGTAATAAAACAAGTTTCAAAATTAATCTTGCAGCATGTACTTAGTAGTATCGTAATGAATAGAAATTAATCTTGACTAAATTAGTGGTATGCCAATCCAAGTCCAATCATCCATAAATCCATTACATTAGAAATAAAATTGACATTCCGTTATCGTCACTTGGTAGCAATTTGCAAAAACGGGAGATTAAAAAATATATGCACATACACTTATTAATTGAAAAAAAAAAAAAAAAAAAACTTTCTTAAATTAGGTAGATCGTAAAACACGTAAATCAGGTGAAAACTCGATATCGAAAATTTTGACCGAAAACAATTCTTTCATTATTTAGGGTAGTCAGGCAATGAAAGTAACAATCGGTAGAACCGATTTTTGAAATACATATTTCCAAAATCTAAAACTGAACTATCTAATCAAGACGGTTGCCAATTTTCTTATTATAACCAAGTGATGCATGCGAAATGATATTTAAAAAGCGGTTTATATAGAAAATTTGATAAAAATCGCTAGAGCCGTTTTAAGATACAGACTTTCGGTCTTACTTCCGATTTTCATGAAAACTTAGCTACTCTTGATGAAGCCAACAATTACATATGAAAAATTACATAGGAAATTGCATACGAAATACATCTGAAAAATTACAGAGTGGTCGGTAACTTACAAGTTTTTTTAAAAATTGAATAAAAAAGTAACCAGGGTAGATAGAAAATCCAAATGAAAAGTATTTTATTGCGAAATTATGGGCATTGGTGTATCAAGTTTTTAAAATGTCGTCCCTCAATTGCAACAAGGTGTTGGATGCGTATGCAAAAATCATCAATTGCTGAATGAATTTTTTCTCTGGAATGGCTTGAATTACATCACTTATTAGATCTTTAAGCATCTCAAAGTCCTCTACAGGACTCGCATACACTTCATCTTTCACAGCAATCCACAGAAAGAAGTCACAGACGTTTATGTCTGGAGAATATGGAGCCCAATCTCTACCTCCTTCAATTTTCTGGGGAGCACCTAGACCGATAATTCGGCCTTGGAAGACTTCAGCAATTCTCCTCAAATTCTCTTCAGTTGAGTGGAGGCGTGCTCCATCCTGCTGGAACCATTTTACTAATTATTTACATTTTAAAAAACTTGTGACTTACCGACCCCCTGTACATAAATTACATACGAAAGGGCATCTAAATCAGAGCTAATATGGCGAGTTTGAAGAAAATCCCCAGAATTATTTTATAAGAAACACAATTGCAAGACTTAAAATTGACCTACTTATACTGAACGCCTATTAATTTTTTTTTAAAGTCACCAACTAATACATAATAAAGAACATTTAAAAGTGAATTTATATAATAATTTTGAAGAAAATCCCTAGAGCATTTTAAAGATGCGGACGTACGGTCCCAATTTTAATTTTTTAATTTTCTCCAAATATTGGCAAAATAATATATACACCTGACCTGTCTTAATTCTGATGTTTCATTTAGCTATCTTTATTCACTTTGATGCAACATGAAACTTTTTATTCTAATTGTACAAATAGTCGACTGTTTCATGCACAGAGACAAACAAAAGTACTCAAATACATTACGTTTAAGAGCAAAATTTATGGTGAAAATAATTTAACATCTTAAGGCTGCACTAAACAAAATAAAATCGCCATGTATTTTTATATTCACAAAATCATGTTTCACTGGTGAAAAGTACTTATTTTTCGTTTACAGGACTGCAAAAAAGAATTCGGATATATTACTGCTATGTTTGGAAGTGGTTCGAAGTGCATTTCAAGTTGTATCATGCATTTTTTTTTTTTTTTTTAATCTGTGTTACATTTAAGTATATTGTTCGCTATGTACCTAATTTATGGAGAATACACAGGGCTGCTCAAAATTAATCAAATAAATTTCAAAGAATAGCGTAAACGGCAATTCTCGGAATAGTATTAAATCAATGTTCAGACTTTGTTAACAGTCTTAAGTGTTTTATAAAAGTCGCTAGAATATTCAAACAGGGAGTTGAGGAGGGCGGTAGTTACGCTCTTCTTATAGAAATTTATGTGAAATAGAACTGCTTCTAAAACTAGTTTGAATTGTCATTAAAAGTACACTATAAATGTCCAAATACGTTACACCTTAAACTGTAATAATATGTTTATAGTAAAGTAGTGGGAGTTTTCCACACCAGGTGCATACTTTTTTCAACACCATATATTATATATAAAATATGCGATTTATATTGTTTTAATAAGATTCCACATCCGTATTCGTTACCAGTTTATTTAAGCTTAGAATACACTATATGTTGAAATCATGAATGATTCATTGCGCACAACATTCAGGAAAAAACTCATGCTATCGATGAGACATGCAGAAGAACTCCATAATCCAATTAACCCGTGGCTGCTATTATTTCAAGATTCTATTCTTGTTGAAAAAGTACATGCATTAACCGAATACAATTTCGTCTTGGTAAGGAGGCAAAAGTAACAATGAATATTACTCTTAAAAAAAAAAAAAAAAAAAAAAAAAAAAAAAGAGTTACTGAATCTAAAAAATTTTGCAATATGGTACTAACATTACAAATAGCTTGAAAAAAATTAATAAGTAAATAAATGTACGAGTTACTTCTTTAAATTGAAACTCACGGTTTCTAGTTTTCTTGGCAAAATATCCAGTGAAGCATTAATTTCGATGTCAAAAATGTTATTGGTTTGGCTTGGTTTGAAGTAGTCGCATCATTTTGCGGAATATTCATCTCGCATCCCATAACAAGATTGGTAAATTTATATAATTTAGAAGATATGATATTGACTTCTCACAAAGGATTAAAATGCAGCATAGCAGTACCAACTGTCGACCAATATGTACCCAAATTGAATCAGTATAGTTTTACATAATATCCATATTACGTAAGTTTGGTGAGTTTATATACAATAGAAGCTAAGATATGACCTTAAATGAGGAGAAATTGCAGCATAGAAGCACCATCGGTTGGGCGATACTTTCCCAAGATTATTCAGCGTTAATTTAAGTCAACGTCCAGCCAAATATCAAGTTTAGTTAAATTTCGTCCATTGGTTCGGCAGATACAGCGTCCACAAAATTTTGCTGATACACACTCACGTACACAGATAGATGGACATCTAAAAATAATCGAATCTTATTCAGGGCATCTTAGAACTAGAACGTTTAAATTTAATGAAAACCTCAAATCGAAAATTTTCATAATTCCTTTCTTTTTATGTCCACGTAGAAGAAAGTAAAAAAAATATATATATATATATATATATATATATATATAAATTTTTTTTTAACATCACAGACTTGCAGCGAAAGTTAACAACAAATTGGTCAAAAGATATCGTGCAATATGCGAAAAAAATAAAAACAATGAGAACCACTGATATAGAAACTGATAGACCCATTATCTGAATTATCGGTCAGAGATAAGTTTCTGCTCGGTAACGTTAATATATACGCTATCATTTCGATTACCTCCTTCGAAGTGCATATCAACAGATATCGTACTAACAAAGATATGAATACTTCACTGATATTCTAAAAATATTACTGTTCTGACACGAATGGGTGATACATGCATTTTATTGCTGTTGTTGTCATGTTTTAACTATAGGTTATATATACAATCGAACCTCGTTAATGTGAACATGCGTGACATACATAATACATAACGTGAATTACTTTTAGCATGAACTGTTTCCACAATCCTCGTCGAAATGAAGATTAGTTTCTGAGTTACTGATACCATGAACTACTGATAACACGAATAAATTTTTTATTCCCCTTGAGATTCACGTTAACGAGGTTAGACTGTATACATATAGGGTAATTCTGCGGTTATGGGACAAACTTAAAGGGGGGTTAGAGGACATCACACGGCTTCAGAATTGTGCCGTCTAGTTGCAAAATCGACCATCTCCAAAAAATAAAATTTTGAGGAAAAGCTAATTTTTTGCCACACTTAGCCAAAATAAGATAAAATCCAAAACTCTTTTGTTTTATAACCATTAGAGCAGTATATTTGAAAATTCGAAATAAGGTGGCAGGGGCACGTGATGGTAGGATTTATTCAAATTTTTATTTTGGATTCGGCCAGCTTTTGCAACAAATTTTGAAGTTGGCCGGTTTTGCGACAAACCAGAATTTAATTTTAACTAAATTTAATTCGAATATTGGATTTTTAGGGTTGCAAATATACAAAATGTCTTGTTCAATTAAATTTTATTTATAAATAATTGATTTCTGTTATCTGATAAAAATAAATAATAATTGACAAAAAATATCTGATATTCATAACAAAAAATGACTCTAGAAAATTATAAAAATGTATCACAAACGGTCCCAAATTCGTTAATCACGACCTATTCTTCGATATAGTGGAAAATCATTCCAATTATAAACAAACTTACATAAACACATCGCTATAACCTGCTGAATCATCATAAGTATAGTATTAAATTAATAACATTTGATTAATTAAATCATAATAGGCTAACTAAGATGCTTTATGTTATCAATTAATATTATGTTATTACAAAGCTATTGTACTTACCTCTGAACTTTGGCTTTGTTCATTTTTCATGTCGTAAGGTCACTTTTCTCTTCCTTGATTGGTTAGAAGATATTTCTCCTACAAACTTCTCCAAAATCGAAGGAAATACAAAATTCAATTATTAGAAACTTTATTATATGTACAAAGAAACAGCAGTCACAGGCGTGAGAAAACACAACACTAGTCTAATCAACAAGTGTGCTGCTTTAGTCGGATGGAGCAGAATCGCGATCTTACAGATATGGAGATGACGGTTTTGAAACACACCAGCCTTAGTATTTGACCGGTTTTGCAGCGTATCGGGATTTTCAAACGCAAATAACTCATGGATGGATAGGTTTTGGCATGGTTTTTGGTTTCCAGATGGTGGAAACGTTTATTTAAAACTGAAAAAAAACTGAAAAACTCATTTTCCAAATTTAAGGAGTTGGCAGGTTTTGCAACTAGACGATACAATTTTATAAGAACCTACGGCTGTAAACGTCATTTTAACTTTTTAAGAACTTTTTGTTTTTGGTTACTTTTTACAGTAAAATCCCGATAACTCCACCTAATGTGTAATTTTAAAAATCGTGTGTGCTTCATTATTTCGCAAAATCAAACACAATGTTCATATTAATGCAATCAATGCGATAATATATCGATAAAAAACAGAATTATTATTACGTATATTTATTTATGTAAACATTAGCATGTAAACCTTAAAAAAAAAAAAAAAAAAGTAACATTCTAGAGTCACGCCCATATCCACGAAGAAGAAACATCCGGTTCTTAAAGGTTAAAATGATGTCCCCTCCAAGTTTGTTCCATGACCTCAGAATCGCCCTGTATGTAAGTTTATGTTTATATATATCAGGGTGACGACAGAGCAGCTTTTTTTTCCCTGATTCTTCCACCAATATATTTATGTAACAGTTTTTTACTTAATTAATCTTTCAAACTTACCACTAAAAATTCCGAAAGAAAAATACTGGTGAGAGTACGAGGGAAAACAAATTACCTGTCTCCACCCTGTATATACATTTACATAAGAAGAGGTTAAGGCCGACTGGATTTTACGTCCCACTCTACTATGGGCACTTGGCGATGGTGCGATAGATTTACACATTGAGATGTCCTGAACACTATTTGACCATTTTTAGAAAATGTCTGTCTGTCTATCACTCTGTCTGTGTGTGTGAGTGTGTGCATGTATAAATTTTGTGGACGCTGTACCTTATGAACCAATGAAAGAAATTTAACCAAACTTGGTATTTATCTGATTACATTTTGGGATCAATAGGTGACGATGTCATCCCATTTTTTTTTTTTTTTTTTTTTTTTGTATAAATGCTACCAATTAAAATTATTTTTAACTTTTTGATGTGAATTTAAAAATATATACATATTTATAACAATAATAGTCAACCAAGGAAAAAAAATTGTATAAGTAGGCATCGTTTTCCTCTCGGTGGATGTACCCTCCCCTCACTAGTGAAGAAGCGTGAATTTTCAATATGGATATTGAAAAAAATATTATTATATATACTGCGCCATGATAAAATTCGTACCATGAAAATATGCAGAAATATATAATCATAAACAACTTCTTAATCTATAGTTCTGTAATTCACATGTTCAATTTCAGTCATAAAGTCAGTTGGGAGAGCATAAATTCTTTATTAGAAATTAAACACACAATAAAAAACTATTTGCAGTATACTTTGAAGAATTCACAATTATAACTTAATTCAGTAATATTTCAGGATAACATTGTTTCTCCATAAAGGAGCCAAGATCATAATATTTAAATCATAACTTTCATGTTCAAGAGAAAAAAATTATACTTCCTGTTTAAGACAGGCCGCGAAAACTAAACTAGAAAAAAAGTAACATTCTCAAAGAGAGAAAAAACACCTCTCATTTGGCAAAGAGCCAACTACTAGTCGGGGGGGCTGGCGAAACGAAACCAAAAGCTACGTTCAAACATGCTCCGCCCCCATGAACGAAGGTTCATAAAAATATTCTACAAGTACAATAACAACATTAGTGTTGTTACAGGTTTTCATTTTCTTGGTCTTCAACTGCAAATAGATAAGAAAAAAAAAAAGAGATTAATATACATATGAAACATTGTAACTAGATGATTAACATAAATGGATTAAAAACAGGAACATAAAAAAAATAAAAAAAATAAAAATAAAATAAAATAAAATAAAAATAAAATAAAAATTTCAAAGTTCAAAATGGTAGAGGTGATAGTTTGGCGATCGGACCCTTCAACTCTCCATAAATAGTTTTCAGTAGAACAACACGAATCTTGCCATCTGCTCCAGGAAATAATTTGATTATGCGTCCTAGTTTCCACTTCAAAGGGGGCTGATTATCATCTTTTATTAAAACCAAGTCGTCTTTCTTGAAATTTGGTTTATTTATTAACCATTTTGATCGCCTTTGCAAGTCTGATAGGTAATCTGAAGACCATCTGTTCCAGAAACTTTGAAAAATTTTTTGTAGAAGTTTCCATCTTTCTAGCGGGGTTAGGTTAACTGAAGAATAGTCAGGTTCTGGTATTGAAGTCAAGGCAGTGCCTATGATAAAATGTCCTGGAGTTAGAGCATTTAAGTCACTTGGATCATTCGAGAGCGCAACAAGAGGTCTGGAGTTCAAGCACGATTCAATTTGAGTAATTAAAGTAAGGAACTGTTCATAAGTTAATATTTGTTCGCCAATAGTTCTTTTTAAATGACCCTTCATCTGTTTTATTCCAGCCTCCCAAAGTCCTCCAAAATGGGGGGCCGATGGGGGATTGAAATTCCATTTGATTGTTTCTTCGGACAAATATCTGTGGATCTTTTCGTCAGAAGAGATCAAGGACATCATTTTTTTCATTTCGTTGTCGGCACCTACAAAGTTCGTTCCTCTGTCTGAAAACAATTCTTCAGGTTTTCCTCGTCGAGCAACAAACCTCTTCAAGGATGCGAGGAATGTTTCAGAGGTGAGATCACTGAGTATTTCCAAATGAATTGCTTTTGTGGAAAAACAGATATATAAACAAATATAACTTTTATAAGATCTAACACCTCGGCCCTTACGAGGTTTGATGAGAAAGGGGCCTGCAAGATCAACCCCGACTTTCGAAAACACTCGCGATGGCACTACACGAGCAGCTGGAAGATCACCCATCAGTTGAGAGGCTAAGTTCGATGTGGTTCTAAAACACTTCATACAGTTCCGCAGATTCCTTTTCACGGCGTCTCTTGCATTAATTATCCAATATTGTTGTCGCAGGACTCAAATTGTTAACTGAGTTCCACTGTGAAGATGTTTTTCATGAAAGTACTTTATAAATAAGTCTGTAATGTGGTGCGTTTTAGGAAGTATCATTTGGTGTTTTTGACTCTCAGGTAGGTTTGCGTGTCTTAATCTTCCACCAACACGAAGAATTTCATTTTTGTCTAGAAAAGGATTTAAAGAAAGGAGTTTGTTACTAGCATTCAGGTTTTTTCCAGATTTTAAAGTCTTTATTTCCCCTCCAAATTCATGTCTTTGAACCAACTTCACAATAATTTTAGTTGCCTCATCAAGTTCTTGTACAGTTAAAAAGCCAGTATTTCGCGCAGATCGACATTTAGTATTTTTTATAAATCTAAGACACCAGGCTGTAACACGTCTTAATTTAGACCAAGATGAAAACTTATATAATAATTCAAATTCATTATTGCCATGAGTTAAAGAGCAAACAGTAGTTTTCCGTTGTTCTCTCAAAATCTCTTCTTCAGGTATTTTGACTTCATTTTCCGGTAGTGGTGTCGGTAAGTGCTCTTCTTTCAACCAGATTGGTCCCTTTAACCATTCTTCATTTTTCAACAATTCAGTTGCTGTGCATCCACGAGATAACACATCAGCGGGATTTTTAACCCCTGGACAAAATCTCCACTGAGATGGGGCTACTAATCGTTGAATTTCACGCACTCTGTTCTCTACAAAGGGCTTCCAGTTACTAGCACTTCCTTTGACCCAATAAAGGGTAATTTGGGAATCACAGAAGCATAGTATGTTTTTGACGGGAACTGAAAATAGCTGCCCAAGATAATGAGCTAATCGAGCAGCTGTTAAGGCTCCCATCAATTCAAGTCGAGGCAAAGTAAGTTTTTTGAGAGGAGCTACTCTTGTCTTTGACATAATAAATGAAGTTTCACGGGAACAAGGATCACGAAAATAAGCTACTGTACCATATCCCTTCAAACTGGCATCGCAGAAAACACAAATTTGAATAGTTTCAGGAGTTAATTTTTCAAAATTCGTAAAATATTTTCTAGGCACTTCAAAATTTTCTAAATCCTGTATTTCACGATGCCATTTCTTAAATTTTTGTGTTAAAGCATCAGGTAAAGCAGAATCCCAATCAACACCCTGCTCCCATAGTTCTTGCATTAGAAATTTAACTCTTATTATAAAAGGGGAAATAAACCCTACAGGGTCATACACCTTTGCTACAGTTTGTAAAACAATTCTCTTAGTGATAATTTCATTATCAAACCCTTCTAACAGAGACTGAAAGTCTATTCTTAACGTGTCATTATTAGTTGACCACATTATTCCCAATACTTTAGAGATATTTCCCTCATTTATTTCTTCATCAACGTTTATTCCATATTTTTCCCACAATTTGCTTAATTCGTAAGAGTTACTTTTAAATTTCCTTAATGTCATATTGGCATCTTTAAGTATTTTCACAGCACCAGACGATAAAATAAATGCTTCATTTACAGAATTAGCGCCATGAAAGAGATCATCAACATATAAGGAAGTATCGAGCATATCAACTACTTTCTCAAACAAGCTCTTATAGCCCTTTATGTGATGTTTAATGGTAGCTGAGAGCAAAAAGGGTGATGTTGTAACACCAAAAGTTACACGAGTCATGCGGAAAACCTTTAATAGAGGATTTTTACTATTTATATCCTCAAACCATAGAAATCTCAAAAAGTTTCTATCATTTTCTGCAACCTGTATTTTCAGAAAAGCTTTTTCAATGTCACAAACAAAGGCAATTTTATGAAGGCGGAATTTTAAAATAATATCCAAAATATTAGGATTTAAATTGGGGCCTGCAAATAAACATTCATTTAAAGATTTTGCTTCCTTTTCTTTGGAAGAAGCATCAAACACTATTCTGACCTTTGTAGTGGACTTATCTGTTCTTATCACCGGTCTGTGGGGCATATAATATACACCAGTTTCATTTTTGTTTATTTTACACTCCTCTATTATACCCATTTTCTTTTGTTCCTCAAGAATTTTTTCATATTCATTTTTAAGCCATTCATTTTTAGACAGTTTTGTTCTCAAACCCCAAAGTCTATTTTTGGCTATTTCTATATTCGATTTTAATTCATTTTTATTTTCCTTCCACAAAAATTGAATTTCATATCTTCCCTTAACAAAATTTAAATTTTCATTAAAAGAATTAATAATTTCTATATCTCTCTGTGACATAGAATCATTCTTACTGTCACATATTCCAAGTGATTCTAAATCCCAAAAACGCTGCAAATCAAAACTGTCAAATTTATTTACAGATACAAAATGCGAATTAATTACTTCTGTACTATTATTATTCAATTTCCCCACTACAGTATATCCGAAAATAGTATTAGCAACATATAAATTATCACCGATTTCTTCAATGATACCTCTCTGTATTTTCCAAAAATAATCAGCTCCTAGCAAAATATTAATTTTGGAATCACTTAATGAATTGTCTGCCAATTTCCAGTTTTTATTTTTAATATAACTTTCAATTTCTGGTTCGCCCCTTGGGCTTTTCAAGGGAGTCGCGGTTATTAAGTCTGTAGCTAATACTTCAACATGGATGAGCCGACGAGGATTTATTTTGCTACGCAGTTCAATATTAAAAACCTCGAATTCCTCTTCTTTACCTTTATTTATACCAAAGGCAAAAACAGTTAGCTTTTCTGTTCTTACACGGGTTAATTTTAATTCGTGGGCCAATTCTTTAGTAATAAAACTTTTTTCACTTCCGGAATCCAATAAGAGTCTGACAGTTTTTGATCTAGAATTAGATTGGGCTATGACGCAACATGTTTGCAATAACGCTGCCTGATTACTGTTTTTCAAATGTGAATTCGATACTATAGTGTTCTCTACTACTTCTGGTATCAAGTTTTTTGAAAAACAAAATAATTTGTTATGATCTGTTGCTTTACATTTTTCGCAAGGCTGCGATTTCACCCTGCACTGTGATGACAGATGAGATTTTAGAAAACATTTATAACACCTGCCATCCTTCTTTAATTTTAACCTTTTCTCAACATCAGTTAAATTAGTACATTCAAGAGAATGATGATCATAATTCTTGCAAAATATGCATATATTTTTTACACCTACATTCAATGAATTCATTTTATTTGGAAATTTTCTGTCATTAATTTCGGCTTTATTTTTATTTACAATTACCGAAGCATTTTTATAATTAATCATACTAAGTGATTTTTCACGCGATTCAAGTTCTACTTTAAGAAAATTAATTAAGTCTGTCACATCAGACTCATCCTTCCTTTTATCACTTTGCCTGTAATATTCAACTACTAGATCGTTTGGCAATAATTTTAATAAAATTGGATTCAGTAAATGACCATATTGGCCTTTTGTCACCCCTAAATTAGATAAACTGCGAATATTTACTTCACAAGCGTCATAAAACTTTCTCAAAGCAGTTATATTTGATGAACTTTTTACGCCTTCTAAGTTTATCAATTTATTCATGTGAGCATTAATGATAATATCCTTTTGCCCAAAACGTGTTTTCAATATTTCTATGCAATTATCATAATTTTGTTCCGTAAGTGAAAACCCTTCAATAACATTGTACGCTTTGTCAGTTAAAAGCGTTTTCAAGTAAGTGAATTTTTCAATCTTTGTAAGATTTTCATTTAAATGGATTGAATTTTCGAAACAATCGAAAAATTCGCTCCATTTTTCTATTTGTCCACCAAATTTTGGTAAGGACATTTTCGGCAATCTCACTGCCGAACCAGTTTTTGTTTGGGTTTCACTGACAGAACAGTTTGAACTACTTTCATCTTTATTATTACATAATCTTTTTAATCTTAGTTTTATTTTGCATTTGGCAGAAATTATTTGCTCGCCGTATTTATCGCTGGTCGCGATATCTTTTTCATACTCTTTAATATCTACTATTAAATTTTCAATTTCATTATTTAAATTTTTTAATGCAATTTCTCTTTCACCTATCATTTCCTGGATTTCGATGATTTCGTCTGATTTTGTGTTTTCTAGATCATCCAATAATAAATTCTCTAATTTATTTATTAATTTAGTTACATTTGAGCGTTCCGTAGAACGCTTAGCTTTTAACTTTTCAATATTCATAGCGAGCAAATAACCAAACAAAATAATTCAAATAATTAAAATTTCTAATTTCATTTAATCAATGTTATAAATAGTAGTTAAATTTTGCTTACCTGGTTCCATATCCAGGCAGCTATCCAATAACGAATCCGGAATTCCAGTCATTATTATTTTTCAGTTTCGTTTTCACAATAAATTATCCAAGCTTTCAAATCCAAATCCAGATAAATTAATATCTAAAGGTAATTTTACTTTCAAGGGATTTCACTTATCCCGAGTTTCGATCACCATGAAAAAATATTATTATATATACTGCGCCATGAAAAAATTCGTACCATGAAAATATGCAGAAATATATAATCATAAACAACTTCTTAATCTATAGTTCTGTAATTCACGTGTTCAATTTCAGTCATAAAGTCAGTTGGGAGAGCATAAATTCTTTATTAGAAATTAAACACACAATAAAAAACTATTTGCAGTATACTTTGAAGAATTCACAATTATAACTTAATTCAGTAATATTTCAGGATAACATTGTTTCTCCATAAAGGAGCCAAGATCATAATATTTAAATCATAACTTTCATGTTCAAGAGAAAAAAATTATACTTCCTGTTTAAGACAGGCCGCGAAAACTAAACTAGAAAAAAAGTAACATTCTCAAAGAGAGAAAAAACACCTCTCATTTGGCAAAGAGCCAACTACTAGTCGGGGGGGCTGGCGAAACGAAACCAAAAGCTACGTTCAAACAGATATCTTTCAAAAAAAAAAAAAAAAAAAAAAGACTAGCCAATACTTTTAAAAGGAATGGTTGAACCACACATCTGTGATAATTTAAAACAAAGTTCTTGATTATTTTCTATTTTAATAAAAAATAAAAAAGCATTTTCTGAAATGTCTGCACAAAATCGACTTTCTTCCGACATTTAGTATTATACTGTCCCGAATTTGTAAATACAGCGCCAAATTTGGTGATTTTTTCCCTTTTTGGTGACCTTGGCGAGAAAAATCCTTATTGTCGATATTCCAAATATCTAAGCTCTAACTGAAATAGAACCGAAGTTACTAAAACATTTTCAGTTTCCTACGCGGGTATATAAGGAATCGTATCTAGTAGCCAAGTCAGTCAGTTTCTCGCCATCCGCCTTGCATTAAACTGCTGCTGACCGGTCTCTTACTACTGCTGTTTGCAGCCCATTGCTGTATGTTAATGCTATAATACAGTTTATATTGTGAATTTGATGTTGTCAACTGTTATTTAAGCTGTGTTTTCAAGTGAAACTGAAGTTGATACTTGGTTTAGAAAAATTTAATCTTCTAGAAAATTCGGTAAATATACTTTTAAGCTCCTGCAAGACTCGCTTTTCATTCGCAGGCAATTCACTAATCCCCAGTACGCAACAATACTTATCTCAAATGAAAATCGTCAGCATTCATCAAGGAAAATAACTTTAACAAATAATTTGTACTCCTTGACTTCGTTTGGAAACCACAGAAGAAATTTCCCTGATGGCAACAACGTCCCAGTTTTTCTTGAGTTCAACAGGTGACGCTGTCATACCATTTTTTCAAAATTTTTAACATAGGACGAAATTTCGTATAAATGTACATAATGAATATTTTTTTTAACGAATTATTATGAAATTAATATGAAATTTTGATAATAGTAAACGAGGGAGAAAATTATGTGCATGTAGGAGCGTCACCCCCCCCCCCCCCTCGGGGAGAAGTACAGGAGGAGAAAGTTTCCAACATCTGTATCTTTAAGAAAAACTCGTCAGTATCTTTAAAACAAATGGTTTAACCATAGATCTGTTATAATTTGAAACAAAGTTATGTATATATATATATATTGTTTACACCCCCCAACCCCCCCCCAAAAAAAAAAAAAAAAAAAAAACCCTCTTAAAAAAGCAACTTATATAAAACCCCCAAGCAAGTATCGTGTAAATTCAAAAACTTATAAGAGATAGAATGAACAGAATTTCAGTTCTCAAAATTAAGGATGATGATAGGGGTTTTATCAATATTTATTTACAAGCAGCGAACACTGTATTATCATTGGGCATTGACTGAATCAAAATAAAAATGTGAATAAAATCCCTTATAGTTTAGCTTTTATTTTGAGAGAACTGAAATTCTGTTCATTCTATCCCTCATATTTTTTTTTAATTTACACGATATTTGTTTGGTGTTTTCATAAAAGTTGCACTATACCTCTGGCTAATAAATTACGGAAAAGAAATTTTTTTAAAGCTAGCGCATGCGTAGTTAAAAATTATTTAGTAAAAATGCTCATATTTCTCAAGATATTTAACATTTTTGCATTCTGATAGCAGTATACTGTGTCTAATGTAGTATGCTAAAGTTCCTAAAAATGGCTTTACACTGGGTGTAATACCCTACGTGTTATAATTTAAAAAATTAATATTTGTCTTGCAATTAAAAAAAAAAAACTGTTAAAAAAACTGTTATATCTCCATGAATATATGTGGTAGCCTTATACAAATTTATACAGATAATAAAATTATTCCTCATAATCGCATGCTACAGCCAAAACGCATTTGAAATATTACTTTTTACAGGGTGATCCAAAAAATTTTGATTTTTGTTTAATTTTTTACTGGTCCCCTTTTCTTCTTCGAGACACAACTTTTGCTGATATATATGAGGTATAACACGTTCTTTACACTAGCAAAGTCTCAAGATGATTCCTAAAGAACTTTTCAGATATTTGACAAAACGTCCAAATTCGAACGTGGTCAAATACTTATTGGTAGGTAGTGTACTTCTCTATGATGAAATGATGATGAAAAATAATTTTAAAAAATAATTTGTACTGCATGAATGCGTATAGGAAAATATAGAAGAAAGTTTCGTGGTGGCTACAAAATGTTAGTGGAGGCCTTCCTGTTGAGAGTCAAAAAACTTTTGGGTGTTTTGTCTGTTGATCTATCTGTCTGTGTGTGCCACACAACGACCACAAAAATCATCCGATTGAATTGCAAATTTGCATACTCGTTAATGCGCCAAATAGACATAGCTGAATAATTTTTGGTATCTAGTTTTGGTTTGACAGTTCGTATACAGGAACATACCAAACTTCTCCTTATTATTACGGCCTATGGTCAAAATTTGTATATACTTCAATAACGGCTGCAAAAAATCACCCGATTGACTTGTAAATTAGTACACATGTTCATGAGCTCTAAAGAGTTAGCTGTATGTTTTTTGGTGTCTATGGTTTATGGTTAATGTACAGGAACGCAAAAAGTTTCTTATCATTACGGCCTACGGACAGAATTTCGTTTGAAAGCATTTTAAAATTGTCACATTGAATTCGACATAGTTAAATTAATATGCATTCCCATTACGGTCTATAGACTAAATTTCTTTTAAGAGCATTTTAACACGGTTATACGGCATTGAAGCCTAATGAAATTAAGATATGTTATTAAATGTTTGAAAGTATGTTTTCTGTGGAAAATGTCAGACGCAGAATAAGTAATTATTGTACTGTTATATGTTCCAATATGTTATTCAATCATTTGGCATTAAAAGTGATACAAATATTAATAATTTACAAGAAATTAACATAAGATTATAAGTTACAAGAAAATATATATGCACATATAGACAGATAATATAACCGTGGTTGGAGGGAGGGGGGTGGGGGCAGTGGCAGTCACTCTTAGAAATGCCTCTGGTTATGTAACTAGTAAATCATATAAATGTACATGTGTTTGTATATTTATATGTATACATATATTTAAATAATATGGAAATAATAAAAATGATTTGCTTGTAACTAGTAATGTAAATGGGACTTTGAAGATCCTAATGTGAAGGTCTAATAGTTATTAGTACTACAGGTCGTACTGTTTCTTTCTGACAGCGATTTTCCGTTGTCGCCCTCTCCAGTGTTACACCTTATTTATGAACGTGCAAACATTTTTTTCTTTTTTTATCTAAATATATAAAGCTGAAAGTTTATCATTGTATCTGCCCGGATTTTTAGTCTGGGTTATTAGATTTTATGAAAAATTCGTACACTTATTAATCAGGACAAAATTCTATCTAACGCCCTATTTTTTAGTTCAATCGAAAAATTTGTTCGGAAGATGCTAAATAAAAACCCCATTTGCCTAATAAAATGAATAATAATAATAAAAAAAAAAAAGGCCAAAATAAATAAATCAGTAAATAAATTTATTTTTACGTGGGGAAAAAAAAAAAGAAAAAAAAAAGTGGAAGTGCAAACATTTTACCCCCCCCCCCCTTTTTTTTTTTTTCTCTCTAAATAATAATAATAAAAATAAAATTGAGAGAAATCGTGATGAAGAAATAGGACAGCTTCAGTACAGAACGATATATGTTATGTATTAATACTATTTATATCAGTTTATTAATCATGAAATTAAAGCTTTCTCAGTTCTACACTAGTAACGCTTACTGTTTAAATTATCCAAAACAAGGACAGAAAGCGACACTTGTAACTATACAAGTCAAATAAATTTGAAATTATATCTACCTAGCGGCTTTACTACCAGAATTTAAATATTTTTTTAACTGTTATCGCAACTGGAATTGCCTGTTCGTCGATTCAAGTCACAATCAAAATGACACCTCATAAAAACTCATTTATACAAATCGGAGCACCAAATAGCATCAGACATCTACAGCTGACACAGTTCTCTATCACGAACGAAATGATGCATTTCTGGTTATTATTTGAACCTTGAAACTGCGAATACATTGTTTTATTTTATTTATTTGTTTTTTAAAGAAAAGAAAAAAAAAAAAAAAAAAAAAAAAAAAAAGAAGAAAAAAACTTCTGAATGTAGTCTATTATCAGTGTAGTTATCTTATACATTCTGTATCTTAGTGCTACTCAACATCTCAGATGAGATTCTGTTCATCGAAAGGGCAAAATAATATTATCAACGAACTTACTGATTCCGTATAGATAAACGTATGTCTCGAGTAATCATTTCTCCTAAAAGTTACACAAATATCTATGTCCATTAGGGATAACATTTGTGAAAGTTAATGCTGATATAATAATATTTGTACTTTTAAATATAACTTCTAAATTAGTTATTTGCGATTTCACCAACGGCCTGCTCAAAAATGAAACGACTCAAAATAATGTTTTCTGAGCTTATTTGATAATTTTTGAGAGGACTTTTCCAACGATCTTCCCATTTGAAATTTCTAAAAGTTACCCCATAGATACCCCTTATTTACCCTGGATACATTCATTTTTTTTTTTTTTTAATTAAACAAAATCCTTTTAAACAGATAGAGCTTTTTTTTTTTTTTTTTTTTTTTTTTTTTACTTTTAGCTGTTTTCAAAGTTTCCAAGATGCTTCCAAGATACAGTAGAAAAGAGTTTGAAAGGATTTTTAACAAGAATCGCTATATATTCCTTAAAAAAAAAAAAAAAAAGTTTTAGATAAAATGATTGTGTGCATTTTAAAAAGATCTTTTCATCGAGTTAATAAAAGACCATCATTCCCATGTGAAATTTTAAAGTTTGCCACCCTAGCTGCCTTCCTGTACTCCCCAGATATTTATTTTTTATTTATTTATTTGTTTAGTATACATTTTTTAATTAAACGAAAATGTCTTCAAACTGATTTAATACGTATTTTATAGTTTTCAGAAATTCCAAAGCGTTCACGAGATACAGGGGGTAGGATGTAACTTTTGGTGAACTCTATTTATATAACCAACATATTTGCCAACATTTCCAAATTTTAAACCAGATCTATCATCAGTATTTTTTGGTAGAAATATTTTGAAATTTTCCACGATTGCATAACGTGAAAATTGTTCTATAAAATCTTTGGTATGAAGTTTTCCGACTAAATCGGAAGACTTTGGCAACTGTGAACCAAGTTTATATCATATAAACATTTTATACGGCTGCTTCAAAAGACATCAGCTGTGTGACCTCTATTTTTTAATTTCTTTATTCATTTATTTTATTAAGGTAAATTTTTTTTGCGTTTTAGTTTAATTTTGAATCTGTGTTTTCATGTTTTAATTTAAATTTACACACATACATACATACACAATTATTTAAGAAAGAACGTAAAATTGAATTTTTGTTCAAAATAAGAAAAAGCATTCGATCTTAGATTATAAACTCAGGCATTGTACATTAAATATTAAGCATAATTTTTTTCTAAGAATAATTACAATAAATAAATAAATAAATCGACATAAATAATAATAATAATAACAATAATAATCTGGTGTTCCACTCACGCGACACTCTCTTACTCTACATTTCAATAGTATAAAAGTAGATTGCAGATTAAATTATAGGATCAATAAGGTAAGATAATAAAGTTCAATCTACTTTTAAAATAATCTAAAATATGTTAGGAACAGTTTTGTTTGACACATAATTTGCCTTGAAACTTGCTTATCTTGAGAAAATTTTTCAAGTAGTAACCTAATACGAACTTTAAAATACTAAATTTGAATTTGCTGCAATCATTTGTTTTTAAGTTGTGCTGATAACAGATATAAAAATAGATCAACTGCTGAAGAATGGACTTTTGTTTTCAAGGGACCTCAAAACCTTATATTATACAAAAAAAAAAAAAAAAAAAAAAAAAAAAAAAAGTTGAAAATAGGGCATTAAAAAAAAAACTTTGTTTACCGTATGGGTAAGAAAAATTATATTTTCCTTCCTGAGCAGCGGTAGACGACATACTAAAATGCAACAAAGCACTTCCATCAATTACATACAATAGAAAAGAATGTTTAGTTTAATTTTGGGTAGCTTTTGTATATTGTCTATGAACTATATGCACATCATAGTGTGTACTTAAATTTAGTCTTATATGAAAAAGAACAAAAAAAAAAAAAAAAAAAAAAAATTAAATACACTTCCAGCAATTTCCAAGTATAATGCAATTATATCCTAGGCGACCCTGTAAATAAATGATGAATGGATTTCCATACCACAATCTACACAAAACATGCTTTTATGCATATAAAAAAATCTGTTCATTTCATTTTGTTTAGGGCAGCCTATAGATGCCCCACTGTACTTATGAGAAATTTCGCTCACATACGTAATATATTTTAATTCTCTTGGATGGCCCCGACCACGAATCATTTGCTTGATATCAATGAAAAACTTAGATTAGCATCACTATACTGTAAAAAATATGTCCTATTGGCTGCCAGAAATTCTCTGCAGTTTGAAAAAATACGCGTACTTTGCGAAAAAATTACGTTGTCGGAACGCATTTTCTCAAATTACAGAGAATTTCAAGCAGCAAATAAGACATTTTTTACAGTGTATGTGACACAGATTTAGAATACCGAATTTGGACTTCCTGCTGGTATTTTTTCTTGAGATGTGCTGATAATGGGTACACACACAAGCCAACCACTAAAAATTGATTCTCGGATTCAGTAGACCTCAAAACGTGTAAATAAAACAAAAGCTCAATTTCAAAATTTGATCCCAAAAGAATACTATCTCTATATATGGGTATATGGGTAAGAGAAAGTAAAATAAAATAAAATAAAAATTTGTTATTACTCTATTTTTACTCAAACAGTAATTTTAATAAGGATGAACAAGTCAGCACAAATACATGCATAGTTGTGGATAAATTTTTAATCTACAGAAATGTGCGTCAATCACTGTTAATGAAAATAATAATGAGATTTCCTAAGAGTTAAGCAATCTTCATCATTCATAAATGACGGAAATTCGTGATAGAATGATTATAAAACATAAACACTTACACGTCCGTAACTGTCAAATTATTATTTCGAAAACATTCAGCTATCGATCGAAATGACTAAATTTCGTAATTAGTGATAAATTGTCTTTTTCTGTTCAACAAAGGAAAAATATTAAATAAAATTTATGCATTAAATATTTATTAAAATTGCAGAAAAACATTTCTTTTCACAGTTCATCTTTATTTCTAATCAAAATGAAATATATGGCGTTAGT
This sequence comes from Salticus scenicus, assembly GCA_963930645.1. Taxonomy (NCBI): domain Eukaryota; kingdom Metazoa; phylum Arthropoda; class Arachnida; order Araneae; family Salticidae; genus Salticus; species Salticus scenicus. The sequence goes on along the minus strand of OZ005650.1, from coordinate 300,403,809 downwards.
GTTGATCTTAGAGTTAAGAGTGAAGACCTACTGACTACACGAGAGTCCTAGCTATTATTTCGGCGAGTTTCGGAGAAAAACACGGAAAACTCTGAACGGCAAGGTTAATGAGCATGACTTGGGATCGAACCCGACACTTCCAAAAGAATAAAAGAAACTCGCTGAAAGAAAATTATATACTTAATCCTTAAACGTTCATTAGTTTTTCCCTGACCAAACATTTAACATTTCTTATGCAATATTTTTTCGATATTACTTCTTTGTTTTAATCGATTTTTAAACTTTTGTTCCATCAATAGACAGCGGTACTACTCAAAAATTTAACATGTGCTGTTTCAGAGGTAGCTATTTACAAATGTCACTTTAAATTACTTAGTAGATGTGCGTCTTGCTGCTGTGGTGGTGCATTCGTGTCTAATTTTTTCACTTGATGAAGGGCCGTGTTAATATTTAGATCTGAAGCGACTGATGAGAATTTTTGTAATTTATAGTGCTTACTCACAAAGTTTTTTGCTTATTAAATTAATTATTATTTGAATTTTATCAGGTTAACATATATATGTCTCAAACCAAAGTTTCTCGAAAATTAAAAATGCTATTTTTTTTTTTACAAATTTATGGTCCTCTATAAGACATTTTTTAAATCAGTTTAGCATTTTTCAAAAGAAATATTAAATAAAACATTAAAGGGTTAAAATACATAATAAAGAAACGAGATGTTGCAATATAAATAAATTGCTCATAAACGTACACAAAAGGAAAATCCGTACATTCTAGCAAATTTTTTTCATTTTATTTTGCTATGAATGAAGAGTGAAGTCTATAAAAGATGTTTCTAAATATGATGTGTTATAAAGATTTTTTGCCTTACGAAAAGTTTTGATTTGAGCCTGTTCTGTCAAAATTAATTGCAGTAACAGAGTATGATCCAAAACTTAAAAAGTTATATATATATATCCTCAAATATTTAATCGTTTGGCAGAGGAAGGAGAATAGTTAAAGTTTCCAAGACTTTTAAATATGCTAAAATGAGCTTATAATAGCTTTTTAAAGAAGATCTTACAAAAATACGACAAAAGAAGAAGAAAAAATTATTACTTTTGCACGCATTTAAGAATTACATTTTTTTTTTTTTTTTTTTTTTTTAATCTTTCTCTGAGAATACTGAGTCATCTGACACTTGAAAGAGATAACTGAATTATATGAGCTGTAATAACATTCTTAATGTTGATTTTAAAGCAAAACATCTTATTTTTGATACTTGAAAATAATAAAGAAACAATCTTTGATGTAAAATCTCCTTAACTAAAAGACTTCCTAGATTTTCATAATCAAAAATTTCCCAGTGAGATTTCTTAAAATAGATAATGATATTTATTAACTTTATAAAAAAAAAAAAATATCTCTCTCGAAGCGTCTCAAACGAAGCAATTTGAAATAAATATTTAAAAAAGAGAGAGAGAGAGAGTAAGAGAACTTAAATAAAAACTCTTACTGATATAAGAAAAGTTTAATATCTGTGCATTTTTTTGTCCAATTTGAATCTGATTGCAAATAATTTAGCCGAAAATGTATCAAAATTTTATTTTACCTGGTATTTCAAAATCGTTAATTTATGATAAACGTAAGGATGGCCATAAAATGTAGCTATCACAATAATTCTGTATTTGTAATTTTTGTCAGTTTTTTAAAACTATATGGAAGAATACAATAGAAGTAAAAGGTACTGAAAATTAAATAATATAACAAGTTAGTACAGTAGGGAAGTATTTTAAAATCAATGTAAACTACGTGATTTTTTTAAATTATTTTATTTTTAAATTTTACAAGAAATACTGCTGATATTAATGGTTAATTTTTTCTATGATACTAAAGGTTACAATTTTCTATAATAATAATAATAAACAATTTGCATAAGTAACACATATTAAGTGAAAATTGAAATAATTTAAACTAATAAAGTAATCGATACTATTCACTAACCCAGAAAAAAAAAAAAGAATTATTTCGAATACTTCAATGGGACCTAAAGCATGAAAATCGCTCATATACTTAAATTAAATTAGTTAATACTCGTAAAAACTTGACAGATCATGGTACATAAATATACAACTTTAATCTTTTCACAGCATGCAGGTTTAAAGCACCCTGCTTTAATATTTTCCATTGTTCTTAACCACTTTAAAATTTCCTGCTTCAATGAATTATCTGTAGGTTAGAGGGGGGGGGGGGTTATATATATGCAAAACGTAATTGTACTTTACAGAATAAAATTTTCCTAATTTTATTTTAAATATGACCAAAATGATAATAATAACAAAGAATTTATGCAAATTATGGAAAGAATCGATATTTCTAAGTAAAATAGTATCAATATTTGTGACAACCTATACTTACCAAAGCATCATGCATGCAAATTAACCCCACACCCCACTACAAAATTTCTTCCTACCTCACCAAATCGACTAGCGATCTACAGACTTGCACTCATCTTATGTTTATTGTGCAATTTATTTGTTGTTTTTGACGTAAAATGAAAGAATACAAAGATTTACTACCAGACTATAATTATGTTGCCTGTTACCGTTGATTAGTTTTCAAATAAAGAACATGAAAGGCATAGATTTCATTCAGTTGCAAAATATATTATTAATTTTAATATGCGAAGACAATAGTAAGTACATTTTAAATGTAAAATCATGTTTTATTTCCTTTAACAAAAATGTTTGAACTTTGATTCTGAGTTTCCTTTCCCATATCCATAAAACTATTTAGATTTAATACAAAACATTAATTTATTTTATTCTAAAAATAAGCTGCAAATCTCAATAAATTTTACGGGAAAAAAAAATTTGTTTTTACGGGAAAAAAAAATGCACAATATATAAAATAGATTTATTAAATTAGTTTTTAAAAATAATTGAAAATTGATAAAATTAAAAGCTTATATTCAATGATAATATTAAGAATATTATTATGTATCCTGTATTAAAAATAAATATAAAATTTAAAAAACTTAAAATGCTTGATCCAAATGAAACTATCATTATTACAAAATCTTGAAAGAAAACATCAAATCGGCATATTTTAAAAGTAAAGATTAGATAAAAATCAATTTCAAGGCTCATCTTCGAAATGCAGCTGGACAGTTTCAAAATAAAATTCAGATAGAAATATTTTGAAATGTGTTAAATAATGATAAATAACAAAGTCAAAGTCATATATGAAAATACCCTTTCTTCAATGAATCGAATATTTTAAATTTTCGAGAATACTGAACACGTAAATTCAATAATGAAGCTACAGAAAAATCTTTGAAATGATCACTAAACCCAAGTCCGTGCGGGTTTAGTGATCGTTCCATCGTTTAAAGCGACGATGTATACACAAAATAACACTCATTTATAAAAATTAACTTTGAAAGAACATTTAACCTTGAGAATTTGTTAATTTGAAAAGATTTATTTTTTTTTTTCTCTCTTTTTAAAGAAGGGGGTGGGGGGGGAAGGGGGATAAGTATTGGTACGCTTACATTTCACAATAATAGATGGTGCCAAAACAAAATCTTCAGTTAGTATCATAAAACAAAATTTTAGACGTTGTATGCAACGTTGCGGCAATAATCCCCGAATTGCTTGGTTTTTAATATACTTCCTTAAAAAATTGGAATCAATGAATTAATAGTGTGAATTGTTAGTATCATCGAGCTTTGATTAGGTATAGCTAGTATATATGCTCGATGGTTCGTATTGCGCATACATCTAAAAAGTGGAAATTCCCTGTACCAGATTGGTTCAAAGGTTTCTAAGTGCATGTTCAGATGCTCCTGTTGTGGTCTTACAAAAATTGCTTTGTACTAAAAGAATCTTTTAAAATATGAAATTGCTCCGAGTGAAATTTTAACAAACTCCTTCCTGACAGATTATTTTAATGGGACACAATGGGCATTGAAACTATGAAAAAATTTCAGCTGATAAATTATAATAGTATTTTAATTAAATATTTTTTAATTGCGTTTAATAATAATAATAATAATAAAAAAAGTTGAAGAAATATTTACAATTTACAAAGCGTAATATTTGCAGATAAAAATATTTTTAAATAGCTTTTGTTCAAAAAAATATATTTCAGACTTTCATGTTATTAAAAATTTATCTTTGACATAATTTTAGACTAAACCCTATGAAAATTAAAGTGAAAACTTCTAACAGAAAGTAAAAAAAAAAAAAGGATATCGATTTTAGTTCTTTGTTTAATTTAATTTTTAAAACGCAGTTTTAAAATTTAGAAAAACCTGATATCAGCATATTTCAGCATTAAACATAAAAATATTTTTTAACTTTGGGAGTGAATCAACAAATATATTCAAAATCATATGTTTAAATACTAATGTGTGGCTTAAGGTAAAAAATAAAACTAGTTAATGTGGCTCATAATGAAAAATTTTAAAATTTTGTTATTTATATATATATATGTGTGTGTGTGTTTAATTTAAGTAGTTATAAACAAATATCAATATACTTCAATGTATACATATATACATATATATATATATATATATATATATATATATATATAATTTCAAAATTTTAAGACAGTATTTTACAAAAGAGTTTAAGTCAAATTTAAAAATAGAAAAGAAAAGAAAGAGAGGGAGATTTTAATATGTAATGTGCAATTGCTCTTTAATGGTAGCTTAATCTTATTTTCTTTCTTTAAGTAATAGCATAGAAGATCTCTTTGAAATTGTAAGTTATGCTAAATTAGTTTAGAAAATAATCTTTTACAAATAAAAAACTCATTTTGTAAAAAAAAAAAAAAAATTAGCTGACGACAATTTAGCAGAAAAATAACCTCGTTATTTTCATTTTATCAAACACTTTAATACAATTTATTTATCACGTTATATTCGGCACATAAGTTTCATTCCCGAATTTCCACAAAGAAATAATTGAAAAATAGCACATAACTATGTCAGGTAAAATAGTGTTTGTCGAAACAAAAGCTTTTGGATGCTTGTCAGAAAAACAACAGTTTTGCCGATAGTTAGATTGTGGCTGTCATCCAACGTTTCTTTTCGAAAAATAAAAAAGGAAAATTATAAAAGTATGTAAGGTATTAAACTTTACGGATTCATAAGAGTGATCCTATTATGTTTTGTTCTTTAACCGATTGTCACTATCTTTATTATTTGTTTAGCCATCTCTTCGTTAAGACTGTACCTGATTTGTATTTGACATCGCATAATAAATATTTATGCATCTAAAGAAAGTAAAGGGGAAAAAAAACTCCGCGGGATTAATAATAATAATAATAATAGCATATTATTATTTCCAGTTTTAGAAAGGGCAGTTTGATTGGACTGCAAAAACAGCTGAATCAGTTTTCCTGTTTTAAATCGATTTACAAACTTTCTTTTTATTCTTCTATTTTAAATAATTCCATTTCAATTCCGTTAACAAAATTTTTCCGAACATGTAAGTTTTCTTTTTCTTCTTCTTTTCCTCTCTCTAAACGGTTGAATAATGCAGGGCATGTAATAATGCAAAGTAAAAAATCCTTAAGGACAATAAAGTCCCACCAGTAGCGTAAACCCCCCCAGAAAGTCTGCTCTCAAAGCTGAAAAACGAGAGGTGCCGGTTTCGGTATTAGATCGTGCTCGTCAACCTAGCCCTTCGGAGTTTTTCGCGATTTTCTTCGAAACTAAATACGACCTAGGATCCCTTAGAAAACCCCTATGCCTAGGACAGTAGCGTAGTAGCGGCTCTGACAATAACATATACTTCCGTACCACAACTTAAGTAGCATAAAATGAGTATGAGCGAATGAACAGCGTAAAAAATAAATAAATAAATAAAAATTTGGATCGTGAAATTTAAATTCAGAACAAAAATAATCATGTAGGTTCTCAGAGCAATAGCAAATCGCTTTTAAAAGTTGCATTTGTATACTAAACAACATCTTTTCGGTTTTTACTTTCTCTTACCCATAGGGTCGAGAAAGTATTGTTTTAGGTTCAAATTTTCGAACGTGAGTTTTTGTTATATTTACGTGTTCTGAGGTCCCCTGAATACGAAAATCATGTTTTTAGCGAATGGTCTGTGTGGATGTCTGTGTGTCTGTTATCAGCATATCTCAAGAACGAATAGTAGCAGAAATTCCAAACTCTGTATTCTAAATGTGTACCCTATAGGAATGCTACAGTAAGCTTTTCGTTGAGATGAAGCAAATGGTTCGTATACAGGCACATTCAAAAGTATTCAAATACATTACGTCTATGGGGGCAATTGCAGGTAAGTAGAGTTTAACATCTATAGACTGCACTAAACCAAATGAAACGAATATATATTTTTTGTAACAGAGATAGTCAACTGGGAAAAAAAATTGTGTATGTAGGAGCCTCGCCGCCGCCCCTGGGGGGAAGTCCACCCTCGAGGGGAGTAAATTTTCATGGTGGGTATCTTTCAAAACAGCTCGCCAATAACTTTAAAACGAATGGTTGAACCATCGATCTGCGATAGTTTAAAATAAAGTTACAAATTTTTTTCATTAAAAAAAAAAAAAAAAAAAATTCTGTAATATTGAGAATAAATTCAACTTTTTTTGGATATTTAGTGTTGTACTACTTCTTTAATATGGAAATCGTCTATATTATCATAAAATATAATTTTTTAAAAATAATAATTTTAATAAATTATTTTTTTAAACAGAATTATTTTTTAATAACCGAATTAAATTCTATATAAATGTAGCTACATTAATGAAATGGGGGGTTGAGGGGTGCGGTAGCCCCCCTCACACAGAACTAATTATCATATAAAACTCTTCCTAAGCCTAATTTGAATTGTTTAACATAGGTTTACATAACAGTACTCGTTATCTTACCTCTTATCTCCAACCTGTATTTATAGTTGTATTAAATTTCAGGGTAAGAGAAAGTCGTGTGAGTGACACACCAGATTATTTAAACCTATAACTGGGATTTATATTCCAATTTTAATTGTTGTGTTTAGTTTATCATGAAATTCTTTATTGAGATTTTTTGTTGAGCAAGGCTTTCTTATATGTACACAGAAAAATTTGTCAAACAAGGAGCGATTTGCTTGAAAAAAATTAGTAAATTTAAGAAATGGAATATGAAATAAAAAATTAATTAATAAATATTTAAATTATTTAGACATATTTGTTATGAGTAAAGAGTAGATTATATGCATTTGCATATCTGAAGATGCATTTACATATTTAAATACTTTTTCTTTTGTATTTTTGCATATAAATGCATAAAAGCTCATAATAATAATTATTATTTTTAATTATATGAATATTTTCGTGCATTTCTGAAAGAAAGAAAAAATCCATTTCCTCTTTAAAACTCGCATCAACCCTTTGTATCCCACGGGACTTTAAAGTCCCACAAAAAAAAAAAAAAAAAAAAAAAAATCCTCAATATAGTCTAAACTTACTACAGGATTTCATTGGAACTTCAAAGTCCCTATAGTTTAAGCTTTCCCTATAGTTACGGTATAGTTTAAGCTAAATTTAATATGAGATGTTTCTCATGCAGCAAAGAAATATAATAAAAAATGTTCAAACTATTTTTCCAAAAATAAAGTAATTTAGGATATAAAGGGTTAAGTACATTAACTGTTTGAAATATTTTTTATTTTATTTTTTAATGTTTATAATATTTATTTTAATTAATTAGAATATGTTATTTCTTCCAAAATTTTGATATTTTTATTTATTGAAAAGTTATGATTTTTAATGACATCGATGTTACGAAACCGAACTTTCTCTTTTTATAAACTTTATGAACTGAAAGACTTTTTCGGACTCTTATTTTTATTGCTGTTTATTTCTTTTTTTTTTTTAATTGGCAACAGCCACGTTTTTGTTGTACCTTTGATGTAGATTCAGATTTGTGTTCGAAAAGATAGAACGCTGAAATGGCGTGTGACAGAATTATAATATGTTTTATAGTCAACTAAATTGTAAATATGTACATAAATTTATTAAACTGTCGACAAAAGTTAAGAGAAGATCTTCGACAAAGATTCCTTAATGAATATTTCGGAACACTTCAAGAGTTTGCTTCGGTAAAAACATCTACCACATTTAAAGAAGGTGATTTAGTGCTTATTCGAGATGATAATATAAAACGTCTCCAGCGTCCTATGGCTAAAGTGTTGAAATTGTATAACAACAGAAATGGACAGTTTCGTGTAGTAAGACTGAAAACTAAAAATGGTGAACTGTTACATCCATGTCAACATTTGTGTCCCTTGGAACTTTGTGATGAAAGCTGCCCTAAACTACAACAACAAACCCGATATTGTCGCATAGTGCAGCCATTGCAGCGCCTTGGTGTGGACTATGACGATCCAGGTTGAGCACGTCGTATGTCCTTCCCTGCTCAACGTGGGGAGGATGTTACGAAACCGAACTTTCTCTTTTCATAAACTTTATGAACTAATCTTTTTTTTTTTTATTGGCAACAGCCACGTTTTTGTTGTACTTTTGATGTAGATTCAGATTTGTGTTCGAAAAGATAGAACGCTGAAATGGCGTGTGACAGAATTATAATATGTTTTATAGTCAACTAAATTGTAAATATGTACATAAATTTATTAAATAATCGTGTTTCTTCAAGAGTCATGAATTAATTTTGAAGTTACCACAATTCGGCAGGAAATTAAACTAAAAGAAAAATGAAGACATCTGACCCAAAAAGTAAAGTTATTTTATGCATTCTATTATTTTATTTGATGCTACGTTTTAGTGGTTATACTAAACATAAATAAACACCTCTCAGTTGCTTTGTGAGCTATATTAATTCGTACTCTGCTATTACACCTATTTAAAAAAAATATTTATATATATTACCTTTTAAATAAATTTATGACTAAATGTAAGATTTATTGTTTTATGGAGGGAAAAAATTGGGAATGAAAGGGTTAAAGTTCCATAGTTTCACTTTCCTACACATCTTTCACCTCTTGGATCTGTTGTATATATCCCTTATTGTAAGTTTCTCTATCTTCACCGCAAAAGAAAAGTTCCATGATATCTAATACTCTAACTATTTTTATGCCCAGTATTTATCCCGTTCAGCCAAAATGGCTGAAGGCGGAAATTTGGTGGAACATATAACAACCATTTATCAAATACGTGACAAACTAACTTGATCGGAGATGATATAAACGACCAACACTTGGCAGCCTCGATGCTATGCTCACTGCCGGCAAATTATGATACACATACAACTGCAATATCTTGCAAGGAGGAAGAACTTACTGCTAAACTCAGACGTAAAATTTCCGATGACTTTTTTAAGCGATCTAAACACCGTCAAACGAATAACGAAAGTGCCTATAAAATGCAAGTCAACATAAAACGCTCCCAAGTAAATACTGCAGTTTATGCAAAAAGAATTTGCCTACTCGCAATGAGTGTTGGCATTTAAAATCCAGGTCAAGTAACAGACAAAGCAATTACAATAATAACAACAATAATAACAACAATATCGGTAAACACAAAATGGAAAATGCAACTTATGAGGGAAACAGAAAACTAATAAAAAAAATTCTTACATTTATTATTGACAAACTGAACACAACTCTTGGACTGTTAATAGTGCGGCAGCTCTCATAGCTCCAATAATGTAAATAAATTTACTTACTCGAAAAATAAAAGGTTAATAATAAGGTTATAAAATAATAAGGCTTGCAAACGGACACTCTGTACTCTCTCAGTGTTACGAAGACATAAAACTTAAAGTAGCTAACTCCGACAAAGAAGTATATAATATCACTTTAAAAGATGTATTCTATTCAACCCAGCCAACCCTGTCAAATAATGATAGAGTATTGATCAGAGGTATTTGCGTTCCGGATTTTTTATTTTATTTCCCACCAGAAATTACGAATTGTATTTTTGGTTATATTTAATTGCTAAACATTACTAGAAAACTGCTAATTATATCACTATTAAAAAATTACTGGTACAAAATAAAATAAAAAATCCGGAACGCAAAAACCAATGATAAATAAATAATCAATTTGAAGATTTTCTCGCTAATGAAGACATTGAGCATTAAGTAATGGTACCACACTGTTCACACCAAAACGGCGTAGCGGAATGGAAGAATAGAACTTTAGTCAAGATGACTATGATGACTATTAAAGTAAAGCGGTTTACCAAATAAGTTTTGGGTAGAAACTCTTATCACAGCGAATTATTAGCAAAATAGACTACCAATAAGTTCTTGCGATACAACATTATATGAAAAATATATTGGTAATAAACCAGACAACTCAAACATTAAAACATTTCGTTGCAAAACGTAGATATACATTCACGAAATCGCTAGAACAAAACTTGACAATAAAGCCAAAGAAGGCATATTTGTAGGATATGACCTAAGAAACAAAGGCTGTAGAATATATGTAGATAATAATATTAAAATTTGTAATACTGTAAAGTTTATTGAAACAAATCAAACAAATGGCATACCTAAAAGCACCGGCGAAGCGACAAATAGAAATAAACATAAAACTACTAATTCAAATGAAATAAATGATCATAAAACCAATTTTCCAGTAATTTTAAATAATCCCAATCAAGAATCTGATCAAACTGAGGAATTTCAATCATAAAAACCAAATTAAAACAAATAAAATAAAACAAATAAGGTTGTTCTACTTGACAGATTCGTTTTATTATCCATTATTATGAATTCAGTTGGACCCAAAACTTTTAAGGAAATTTTAGAAATGAAAAATCCTGCAGAAAAGGATAATTGATTAAATGCTGTTAAAAATGAAATGAATTAATTGAAAGAAAATAATACATGGGAATTGGTAGATCTTTCATCCAACTCACATATAGTAGGGTCAAAATAGGCATTCAAAGCAAAATATAATAACAAAAGAGAGGTTTTAAAATATAAAACGCAATTCGTTGTAAATGGTTTTATCCAAAAATACGGCATTGATTACGACGACACATTTACCCGTATGGCATCTATACAGCAATTATATCATTTTTAGCCATGGCAGTATACAAAAATTTAGAGTTAAATCACAGAGACATGAAAACTTCATTTTCACATGGTGAGCTAGACGAAGAAACATACATGAGCCAACCAGAGGATTTTATAAAATCCTAAAAAGAAAAGAAAGTGTGTAGACTCAATAAAGCGATATATGGTCTAAAACAGGCAGCAAGAGCCTGGAATATGAAAATTGATGGCATACTCCTTAAACTGAATTTCACGCACAGTACCCCTGAAAGGCACGTTTATAAAAGAGAAAAGGATAATAGAGTGATTTATTTTTTAGTGTACGTTGAATGCAATATAATTGACCTAGGAAATATAATTAATTACCTTAGGATCCCCATCACAAGATCCAATATCGAAACACTAACTACTGATTAAACTAAATAAATAAATAATAAAAATAATTAATTAATTGAAAAATCTACACCGGCCGAGAAATAACAACAACCATAACAAGACTAAGGACAAAGCACTTTAAGGGCATGAAGATTCTGCCCGATGGTTCCAGGACATATGTGGAATGCAGGCACTACCCAGGCACGCAACTGGATCCCAAACACCTTTTTAGCTGCCCTTCCATTGCTGGTGCCCTCTTCAATGACTGCAACATGGACGTTTTATACTCAGAAAGAGCCATAGACATTGTCAAGGCTGTGATCCACGCTTTTGGTAATATTTAATTTTTATCTCCCTTTTTTGTTACTATTTTATTTCTATTTCTATCACTTCTGCACTTTGTCATACACGACAACAACAACAACAACAATTAATTAAAGAACTGGTTGGAAAGATTCCGTTTAACAAGTTCGAAACCCACTAACACTCCTACAGACACTACTTATCTCAAAAACAATAATAATAACAAACAATCGTCGAATAATTCGGATTATAGAAAAGCAATAGGGACAGTTTTTTACATTTCAACGACCTCCAGACCGGATATTTCAGTTGCAGTTAATGTCGTAAGCAGGAGAAATGAAAAGCAAGAAAATATAACTATGAAGCAGTAAAGAGAATTATTCGTTACTTAAACACTACCAAAAATCTTAAACTGACTTTTAATAATGAAAAAACATCGATATTGGTAGCCTAACCAGATGCTGATTGGGCAAATTATCCTAATGGTCAAAAGACTACGCGTGGAAATGTACATTTTTGGGAAATAATCCAATTTATTATGTATCTAAAAGGCAAAGTTGTGTATCTTTATCAATAGCCGAAGCAGAATACATTTCTGTTGGAAGTGCCGCACAGGAGATAAATATGGAACACAAAATTGTTAGATGATCTTGACTTAAAGCAAATTAAACCAATAACAATTTTTGAGGACTTATAAAGTTAACAAAATCAAATAAGTATCACCTCCGCACGAATCAAATAGATGTGAAATATCATCTAATGAAAAAATTATATGAATATAAAGTAATAAAGTTAGATTACATGTAAAGTAAGGACATGACTGCCGATATCTTCACAAAACCCTTACTAAAGGTTATTTTTATTAAACATAGTGACAGTTTATAATAATACTTTGATAGTTTGTATAAAAACACTTATGTCTTTTTTAATACTTTTGCATAAAAAATTCTGGAGCAACGATTCCGCAAATGTTTATTTGATCTAAAAACCTTTCTTCAGACATAATACAACAACAACAGAAAAAAAAATCCTAAAAATTATATTTTTATTTACTTTTCTTTTATTGGGATATCTTATTGCAAGCAACAAGTTCGAAAACAGAGTACAAATTTCATAAATTCCAATCTAACTCTAAATAAGATTTTTATAATTGTTTTATACAGATGATAATTAGATTCTCTCATTTAAATAAAGAGTCTCAAATATGCAATACATTTTCTTTATCACCTTATGTTAAATAGTTTCATCGAAATATCGTAAAATATTAGTTGGGTTATGAAATAATAAAATAAATTAGAATTTTCTTGCTCTGTATTTAGCTGAATTTTTTAATGTAATTTTTTTCTTATGAGCTTAATTATATGGCAATGTACTGCAGTCCTTGACAAAATGTAATAAATTTACACATATAGAAAGAGGAAAAAAGAAAACATTTAAATTTTTCCTTTAAGTTTCTGCCAGTGTTCCCAGATTTTACTAATTTTTTACTTCCATTACCCTACTACCGTAGTAATGGAAGTATTGTATTTGGTCCAAAAATTCGATATTAATATTCCACCTGATTTACATTTTTAAGGTCCCATGAGTCCAAAAAAATGGTTTTTGGCAATTGGTCACTGTATGTGTACGTGTGGAATCTTCTGGCTATCATATCTCCGAAACTAATAAAGATAGAACTACAAAACTTCAGAATTAAGACAGGTCTGGTGTATAGATGAATTTTCCAAATTTGGGTGAAAATTGAAAAACCGAAAGTGGGACATCGGAGACCAGAAGTGGGACCGTAAGTCTGTATCTCACAAACGGCTCTAACGATTTTCTTCAAATTTGCTATATAAACACTCTATTAGATGTCCTTTCGAATGATATAGTTGGTTAGTTCAGAAAAATTGATAGGCGTCCTGCATAAATAGCTCAATTTCAGGTCTCGCAAGCACGTTCCTTTAAAAACGGCTGTACGGATTTTTTTTCAAACTCGCCCTATTAACTCACTTTTAAATATCCTTTCGTATGTAATTATTGTTCTCCGGTCAATAATTGATTTTTTGTAAAGTTGGTATCTCAAAAATGACTCTTACGATTTTCTTGAAAATTGTTATATAAATGCATTTCTTTCTCGTGTATTACGTGGTTATTAGAGGAAAATTAACAGCCTTCCTGCTTAGGTAGGTCATCTTCAAATCTCGGAAATTTGTGTTTCAAAAAATAACTCTACCATTTTTTTTCTCTTATTTTTTACCTCGCTACATGTAAGCTTCGTTATAAATGTCTTTATAAGTTTCTCTTACCGGAAAAATTTTAGGTTTCTACTTCTTCAGGTAACTTTTATGTTTTCTGATCAGAAATGCATATAATACGTGTAATAGTGGGTAATGGAAGTCGTGTGGTTGTTTCACACCAGATTTTTTATTCAAGTCACCAGTAATTTTTAGAAGTGATATTTGATTTACACAATAGACGATTAATCTTTGAAGTGATTAGGCAACTATTACATTTAAAATTTAGTGGTGGATATTGAACACAAAAATAAAAAATTTGGCATAATTGGTTTCCGCTATATTTGCATAATATACTCTTTTATCAAATATTTTTCATAAAATATGGTTATTACATCTCGTATATTTAATTAAAATTCATATAATATACAGACGATATAATCATATATTAGAAAGAAAGCTATAAGTTGCATCCGACGATTAATTTGTTTCTAGCCCAGCCACCCGCTTCTCAACACTTTGAACCTTGTACCAATTTCTTTATGTTCTTTCATTTATATTGGTATCAATCTCTGATTTTCGTTTCCTTCTTTATTTTATTTTTATTTTGTTTTACACTTGTAACTGAGAAGATTTTTCATACTTTTTTAGTACAATAGGACTATTGCTTTTACTCAGGCATTTCGTTTCGTCATCATTTGTTGTGTTTCACCTTGAATATGTCAAGATCTTTTTTTCCTTTGGCAACTAGTTAAAAAATATTAAATTAAAATTAAGATAAAACCAATTAAAAAAAAAATTGAAAATGAAAAGAAAAGAAAGATAAAATAAAATAAAATAAAACAAAATAAGAAATGAATATTAGTAGTCATTTTGCTAAGGAACGCAACTGCATATTTCTTGGTACAGTTTAAATTTTGTTTTATTCTATTCTACTTATTTATTTATTACGCTTTTTGTATATTTAGACAAATATATATACATATTCTTTTTTGCCCTCTCTCAAGTTTAAAAAATCGCAAGTTAAAAAAAAAAATATTTAAAATAAAATTGAGAAAAATCATGTTAAAGAAATCGAAAAGCTTTATACTATAGAATTTCCTTGGCAAAATTTGAAATTTGGCACCGAAGTAGTTTGGACGTTTCCCTCCAACACTTTTACTAACTCAATGCCAATAGCCATTTTAATTCATCGTAAAAATGACAAAAATAAATAAATAAAAATAAATAAAAGTAAAAGTCGCTAAAGAAACCCTTTGCTAAAACTGTACTAAAGAAATTTTCAGAAATGAATACAGTAACCGTTATTAAGGAACGCAACACAGTTAATATGGAAAAATAGACTTTAAGTCCGGTCGTACTAAATAAAACTGTGTTTTGTGCAGAATTTTATCTCTATTACTTAGAAAACAAAGATAGCTTTCGGGTTTTTTTTTTTTCATTCTTTTCTTTTCTTTTTCTTTTCCTTTTTTTTAATGTTTTTTTTTATACAAATATGGCGCAGTCGCATGACGTACATGTAAAACAAAAAGTATATTTTACAGTTTAACATTGCATATGCGTGAATGGTTTACAAAATAATTTCTTTTTTAAAGATATACTTAAAACGCTGTAAGCTAATTCTATAAAAATTACTAAGAATCACTGAAATATCAGAATTTTATAACATAAGATCTAGTGGTTGTTTTTTTCTCTGAAACTCTAGTAATTAATCAACATATTCCCATCATAAGGAGAATATCCAAATCAAAAGATAGCATAGTTCGTTCACCTTGTAACTACGATTAACTACAGGCAAGAAAACAAATTATAAAAGTAGTTACATAACATACGCTGATGAGAAGATCATGACTTTCTTTAATGGCTGAAATGAAAATACAGCTGTTTCCTGATGAGTTAGTTCATCATTTCGATTAAAGTATGGTCACACTAAAGACTAAAAAATGCAATAGAAATCATACCACAGTATCTTAAAAGAAACTATGCGTAAAAACACAAAGAAATTAATACCTCTTCAGAAATTATTCATCCCACACCGTATACTTAAAAAATAGACTAATTTCCAATTCATATCTGTCTTCATCTATATAAAAATCGACGGCACTAATAAAAGAAATATATATAAGCTTTATTTATTTATTTTTTGAACTTGTTTTGCGTGTTAAAAAGCTGGTTAGATATTAATCATATTAATCAAACATTATAAAGGAAATAATCAGAAAAAGAAGTAAAAGGAAGAAAATACATAATTAATAATAATAATATATATATATATATATAACCCACCCTAAACCTATTTTTATTTTCTAAGTAATAGATATAAAATTCTGAACAAAACAGAATTTAATTTACTACGACAGGACATTTTTTAATCTATTCTTCCATATAAAGGCATGCAGTAACTGTGTTTCTTTCCTTAGCATCGGTTTCTATATTCATTCTTTGAAATTTCCTTGGTATAGTTTAAGCATAGGAGCTCCATGGCATAATTTAAATTTTTGTTGTCATTCTGGCGTAAATTAAATGGTGATCGCAACTGCGTAAGTAGAGATCTTGGCAAGAAACGTCCGAGCTACCTTCGATGCAAAATTTCAACGAAGGGTTCTATACTGAAGAAGCTACATTTCTTTAGCATGACTTTTCTCAATTCCACTTCCAATATTTAGGGGGGGGGGGGGAATGTTCGCATGTTCTTTTTTTTTTTTTTTTTTTTTTTTTTTCGACATAAAAATAAATATATTTATTTAATAAATTTTTTACATCAATTTGTCTTTTTCTTTTTAATAATTTTAAAGTTGAAATGGGGTTTTTATTTGATACTAGTTAGTTGTAGGGCGACTAAGCCGCCCGTTGAAAAATGATCCTTTCATTTTATTTATTTCTCACTTCAAGTAATTCATTTGCTAGTAAGCCCGTGCGAAATTTTTCTAACTTCATTTATCTCTCCGTTACCTTTAAAATTTAAAATTATTATTATTATTTTATAGATGTCATTTTTTCATATGCATGAGAAAAATTAATATTATATATATATATATATTGTTGCGTACTTGAGGGTTCGTGAGTTGTCCGGGAATGAAAGGCCAAACTTACAAAAATTCAGTAATTTATTCACAGAAAGTTCCAGAAAAATACAGGTCAATAAATCAATTATCAGCTTCAATTCAAGCAGTAACCACAGCTTAAACAACAGCTGTCAATAGCAAATCCACAGTACAAACTGTATAGCAATAACACTTGAAGCAAGTCTCTCTCAAAGAGGCTCAAGAGCAATGCAAGCACTAGCGAAGCTGGCTGAAAACTGAACTGAACTAACCGCCTTGGCGAGGAAGCGCTCCTTATATGCTGTTCCATGGAGCCCAGATTTTTCGAGAAAACTCTAGAAAGTGGTCAACCAATCAACTTACAGCTTCCATATTTGGTATATCCCATATAAGGATTTTCTCGCCAAGGTCGCCAAAAAAATCGCCAAGGTGGGGAAAAGTCGCCAAATTTGGCGCCAAATCCATTACTTGCATTACTGGGGCTTTTTAATGCGTTTTTAAGGGAAAATAAGGCTATTTCAACGCTAAAACGACTAGAAATGCACAAAATTAGCACTTTATCAACTTACTAAGCCTCTTTGAAAGAATTTATACAAAAATAAACACAATTATTTACAATTTTGTAACACTGCCCCCCTCCCAAGGACTGCACGTCCCGGGCAGTGCAACCCTTGGTCAAGAGGCGAAACTAAACAAATTTACACAATCTAAAACACAAAAACTAAGTTGCACATAAAGATAACATAGAAATATAAATTAAGTGGGAAATATTTACAAAATTCACAAATATGTACAAATATTTATATACAAATATTTACAGTGCACATGCTCAAATTTTACCAGTATTTACATTTTAAAATTTAATTTTACCGTTACTTGTGGTACTTGGCTAGCCTGTTATAGTGCACCACCTTCGGTTTTGATGAAGGTGTTTTAGTGATCCGCACCACTACATCATTCAGCCTTTTTAAGACTGTGTACGGTCCGTCCCAGTGGCACTGTAACTTGGGAGAGAGTCCTTTGCGTCGAACAGGATTCCACAACCAGACCTTCTCTCCTTCCTGGAACTCATGTTGTGTAGCCTTTAGATCGTACCTTGTCTTCATTTTCTCCGTTGCCATGTTAATCCGCTCCCGAGCAAAGTTGTGTACGTCCTCAAATCGTGCCTGGAGATCTTGGATGTACTCCTCGGGCGATGAGGGCGCATCGGGTGGACAACCAAACAGGAGATCACAAGGGAGACGAAGTTCACGTCCAAACAGCATCTGGGCCGGTGGTTATAGCCGGTGGTTTCATGGACAGCACTTCGATAAGCCAGCAGGAACAATGGCAACTTCAAGTCCCAATCTTGCTGGTTCCTTGATACTAGAAGAGAGAGGTTATTCAGGATGGTACGATTGAACCTCTCGACCATGCCGTCCGACTGGGGATGTAATGGTGTTGTCCGGGTTTTGTCTATGCCGAGTAGTTGACACAGTCCTTTGAAAACATCAGAGGTAAAGTTCCTACCTTGGTCGGTATGAAGTTGTAGGGGCGTGCCGTACCTTGACACCCATTGCTGCACTAGGACCTCGGCGACTGTGCATGCCTCTTGATTGGGAATGGGATATGCCTCAGGCCACTTGGTGAAATAGTCCATCACGACGAGGATGTATTTATTTCCACTGGAGGTCCGTGGCAAAGGACCCAAGATATCGATTGCAATCCGTTCAAATGGTGCTCCCACGTTATACCGTTGCAGTCTTCCTCGACTTCGTTTCTGCGGGCCTTTACGTGCCGCACAAGCATCACAGGATTTACACCATTTCTCCACATCCTCCTTTGCCTTGCACCAGTAGAAGCGTTCCCGAACTTTCTGCAGAGTCTTCATTACCCCAAAATGGCCTCCGGTAGAGCTACTATGCAGTTGTTCTAAAACAGCTGGAATTTTTGATCTTGGTAATAACATCTGCCATCTGAAGCTTTTCCCATCATCAGATTCCCACTTTCTGTATAATACGCCGTTTCTGATATGAAGAGAGTCCCAAAGTGCCCAATAACTTTTCGTAATGGGACTAAATCTGGAAATGTTCTGCCAGGTAGGTCTGTTGCTGGTCGTCTCCTTCAGTTGTAATATTAATTTTATGTCAGGATCTTCCAACTGGGCTTTTCTAAGTTCTTCGTCACTCCATGGATCGGGATCTTGTTCTGGTGGTGTTGAGGTAGTAACTTGGCAGGCCACCGGATTTATCGGCAGGTATTTCTGTTCGGCTCTAGAGCAGTACTTGCAGACTTCCGAGCAGGGCTTCCGGGACAAGGCATCTGCATTACCATGTAGAGTCCCTTTACGATGACGTATCTCGAAGTCATATTCCTGGAGGCGTTGTATCCACCTGGCAATCTGTCCTTCCGGGTTCTTGAACTGGAGCAACCACATTAAAGATGCATGGTCAGTCCGGAGCAGGAATCTTCTGCCATAGAGGTAATGATGGAAATGTTCTATGGCTTTTACGATGGCGAGTAGCTCTTTCCTGGTGGTACAGTAATTTCGCTCTGGTTTAGACAGGCATTTACTCCAATAGGCAATGACATGTTCTTGACCATCAATTTCCTGCGACAGAACAGCACCGACACTCTCATGGCTGGCATCGGTATCAAGTATGAACTGTCTGTCGGGCTGTGGATACGTCAAGATAGGCGATGATGTTAAGGCCTCTTTAAGTCGCTTGAACGCATTTTCACATTCATCTGTCCACAGGAACTTCTGTTTGGCTTCCGTCAGCTTGTGGAGTGGTCTGGCAATATTTGAGAAGCCCTTGACAAACTTCCTGTAATAAGTGCATAACCCCAGGAAACTTCGTAGTTGGTGTACATTTTCAGGGCGACTCCAGTTCTCGACTGCAGAGATCTTCTCCGGATCAGTTCTCACACCTTCGGCAGAGATGATATGGCCGAGGTAGCTCACTTCACGACGGAACAAGTTACACTTGCCTGGATTCAATTTGAGGTTAGCCATTCTGAGTTTCTCCAGCACCTTTCGGATGTTTCGTAGATGGTCTTCAAAGGTGCGCCCCACAATGATAATATCATCCAAATACACCAGACAGGCTTCATAGGAAAGTCCTTTTAGCACTGTCTCCATCAGGCGTTCAAAGGTGGCAGGAGCATTACATAATCCGAACGGCATAACTTTAAATTGCCACAGTCCTTGTCCCGTGGTGAATGCAGTCTTCTCACGATCATCAGGATGTAACTCTACTTGCCAGTAACCGCTCTTCAGATCCAAAGTCGAGAACCATTTATTGCCAGCAAGTGTGTCTAATGTGTCGTCAATTCTGGGAAGAGGGTAACTGTCTTTCTTCGTGATGTCATTCAAACGACGATAATCCACACAAAATCTTGTTGAACCATCCTTTTTCCGCACCAGTACTATGGGAGAGGCCCAAGGACTCGTTGATGGCTCGATGACATCATTGTGCTGCATTTCACTTAGAAGTTCAGTGACCTCTTCCTGTTTAGCAAAGGGAAGTCTTCTTGGATGTTGTTTGATTGGAGGATGATTTCCTGTATCAATTCTGTGCTGGGTGATGTTCGTTCTCCCGACGTCTTCAGGTGTTCGAGAAAAAAGGTCTTTAAATTCATGGAGTAGCTTCTCCGCAGCACATCTCTGTTCCTTTCCTAACTCTGCATTCTTGAGTAATTCCGTTATTAATTGTTCAGAAGACTTGGATTCAGTTGATTGCGTGGGGCGGTTGATGCATGTTACAGGAGTGCAGGCTGCTAACACCTCATCCTTCTTCACTGTTCGGACCTTATCGCTGATGTTTGCGACTCTCACAGGAATAGTACTCTTTGAGAGATCAACTAGAGATGAAGCTACCAAAACTCCTCTTGGGCTATTGTCTATATTCGGATATTCAATCAGTCCATAGCGGAAGAATTGCTTGGTAGGAGGGGTTCCTGAAACTATTGTCTCTGTGTGTGGGGGGATGGAAACTTCCGACTTGGCTGTTATCTGGCAAATTTGCTGAATGTCTTGATTTTCAGTATTGAACACAGCGATGTCTTCCGAACTCGAATGCAGTTCATTATTCTTGAAGTCCAATTTGAAGTTAAATTTTCTTAGGAAATCAATTCCAATGATTAGAGGATCTCTTATGTCAGCCACATATGCCATATGATGGTAACTGGCATTTCCAAAAGTGATGGTCAAGTTCATTTTTCCATATATTTTGATTTCGTCTCCGGTCACAGTCTGGAGTTTAACGCAGGGCGGTGTCCAGATGATCTTCTCTTTTAGTTCTTGAGCCAAATCCGTTCTAATGATGGTCACGTTGGCTCCCGTGTCCAGAATCATCCGGCAGGTGGCGTTGTTGACTTGGCCATAGACGTGAAGTCCATTATCGCCGCCACTCATCGATGAAACATGAAATACTGTAAATTGGGGCTCTTTAATTTTAGGCAACCTCCGCCCCGCGAGATGGCCTCCTCTTAGTTTCCCTGCAGTGATGGTGAAGCCGGGTGATTTCCTATAGTTGGTCGTACGGGGCAGTTCCTCTTCACATGACCATCCCCTCCACAGCCCCAGCACTTTATCTTCCGATCCTTTATTTCTATGTTATTTTCCAGGTTGCGCAATCTCTTTAAGATCTCTGCGAAACTTCTCTTCATTTCATTCTCATCAGCAGGCGTATCATTTAATGAGACTGCTCTTATGGTATGGCGGTCTTTACGGGAGGCTTGTTGGGCTGCCTCTATCCTAAGTGCATAGCCTAAAGCTGATTCTACGTCTCTGATGTTGGATAGTCTCAGCGCTTTTTGAATTTCTGGATCCCGAACAGCATCGATAAAGTACTGAAGAGCTAAGTCGTTTCGAGTGTCAGCTTGGCAGTCTGAGAATGCTAGATGTGACAATCTCTGAATGTCCGCTGCCAGCTCTTGCAAACTTTCGCCCGTTTTCTGGTAACGGGATTTTAGCTGGAGGCGACTATAGTCCTTAGAACACTTCTCTCCGAAGCGTAGCTCCAGTGCTCTAGTCAGGGCCTCGAAGTCGTTCCTTTCTTCTTTAGAAACATTTCTCAGTATCTCGGCTGCATCTCCCCGTAATGCTGCTGCTAAGTGGACTGACTTGGCGGTAGAGTCCCAGCCGTTAGCTTCAGCTACGATGGAAAACTGCGTCCTATATACATGCCAAGAGGAACTGCCGTCGTAGGTAGACAACTTAATAAATTCCTGATTCTGGATTCTTCTCTCTTTCTTTTCAGTTTCCTGGGGCAAGGAGATCAACTTCTCGTCTACTTTTCTCTCAAGATGTTCCTCTACTTTCTTCATGACTTTCTCCTCGAAATTATCTTCTATCTTCATAAATCTCTCTTCAAAATTCCTTTCTACTTTCATAACATTTTCCTCTATCTTCATAGCTTTCTCTTCAAAACTCTCTTCTATTTTCATAACTTTTTCTTCTATTCCATCTATTCTGTTTTCCACGTCTGATAACTTACACTCTATCACTTCTTTCACGTTTACTAAGTCGTCTCTCACTGATGATAGTTCTTTCTTCATCTCTTCTTGATTAGATTTAATTTCTTCACCCAAACTGTCTTTCATTTCCTTCATTTCTTCAGTCAAGCCGTCTTTCAATTCTCTTTGCGATGCTTCCATACTTTCTTTCATCTCTCTTTGTCCTTCCTTCATTCTTTCGATCAATCCGGTTTCCATCTTTTCCTGTCCTGTTTCCATTTTCTCTATCAATCCGGTTTCCATCTTTTCCTGTCCGGCTTTCATTTCATTCATCTCTTGACTCAGGCTAACTTTCATCTCATTCATCTGGGTAGCTAAGCTTTCTAGAATTTTTTTCATCTCTTGCTCCATAGCTCTCGTTATCACCATTCACAGACAATCCCACTTCTGACACCAGAAATGTTGCGTACTTGAGGGTTCGTGAGTTGTCCGGGAATGAAAGGCCAAACTTACAAAAATTCAGTAATTTATTCACAGAAAGTTCCAGAAAAATACAGGTCAATAAATCAATTATCAACTTCAATTCAAGCAGTAACCACAGCTTAAACAACAGCTGTCAATAGCAAATCCACAGTACAAACTGTATAGCAATAACACTTGAAGCAAGTCTCTCTCAAAGAGGCTCAAGAGCAATGCAAGCACTAGCGAAGCTGGCTGAAAACTGAACTGAACTAACCGCCTTGGCGAGGAAGCGCTCCTTATATGCTGTTCCATGGAGCCCAGATTTTTCGAGAAAACTCTAGAAAGTGGTCAACCAATCAACTTACAGCTTCCATATTTGGTATATCCCATATAAGGATTTTCTCGCCAAGGTCGCCAAAAAAATCGCCAAGGTGGGAAAAAGTCGCCAAATTTGGCGCCAAATCCATTACTTGCATTACTGGGGCTTTTTAATGCGTTTTTAAGGGAAAATAAGGCTATTTCAACGCTAAAACGACTAGAAATGCACAAAATTAGCACTTTATCAACTTACTAAGCCTCTTTGAAAGAATTTATACAAAAATAAACACAATTATTTACAATTTTGTAACAATATATATATATATACATTTTACGTGAAAGCATATTTCATTTTTTGCTGGGGGAAAAAATGGCAACAATTAAAAATTTAAATGTCTATTGTAAAGCTGTTATTTACATATTTTAATTAATTTATAAAAAAAAAAAAACTAATCAAAAATTCATTACAAATAAGTTACCAAATAAAAGGGCCGATTTTTCTGAATCTGTCGGATTAAACAGCTTAGCAATCGGACAATTAGATTTTTTTTAATTAATTAAAGTATGAAAATTAGGTGGCAACTTGCGTTCACACACAGAGTCCAAGGAAATCTCTTAGACTTTTTAAGCATGACAGAGTCAGTCAGTGATGAACGTAACTATATATGCTGATTTTTTGAACCAATTATCCAACTGAATTAAAAAATATGGCGTCAGTTAGATTTTGTCCTGATGAATAAGCGTACCAATTTTTGATAAAATCTAATAATTCAGACAGATACAATGACAAATTTTGAACTTTACATAATTCTCTCTCTCCCCCCCCCCCCCCAAAAAAAAAAAAAAAAAAAAAAAAAGGTAACTTTTTTGTTTATTAACCAAAAAAATTGATGAAATTTGAAATGCAAGTTGGCCTTGTGGGGTACAGGCTATATATTATATTTTTGTGTTCGTGAGGAAAAATTAAAAAAAAAAAAAAAAATGAAAACTGCAATCTTTAATCCTATTCTTTAATCCCACTTCAAAAAACACGTGACTTAATTTGAAGCAGATTTTTGTTTTAATCTCTCATAACGGTTTCCATACAATCTTCTGCTGTTGCCACCTAAAATTCATACTTTAGTTAATTTTAAAAAATCTAATTGTCCGATCGATATGCTGTTTAATCCATCGGATTCAGAAAAATTTTCCCTTTCATTTGGTACCCTATTTGTAAAGATACGACTGATATTTCTAATTTGTTTTCTATTTTTTCTAATTTACTTTCCTCATTTTAAATAAATGTACTTTATTTATTTATTTTTAATTCTGTCGAAGAAAAAATTGGCAACAATTAAATTATGCTGAGATTCACAAACATACTGACAATAACAGTATAAGAATTTGGGAAAAAAAAAAAAAAAAAGTTCATGTTTCAGCTAATGAGATACAATTACAAAAGTATTCTACGATGCAAATAACTTACTTAAAATTAAGCATATTTGGAATTTTCTGCCTATATAAAAACTGCGTAAAAAAACTTTTTTATTCAACAATAAAAATGATTAGCAACGAGACAATGATAAAAATGAATAACAATGAAAATATAAATTGGTGATTTTATTAATTGGCTTCTTTTCTTTTCTTTTTTCTTTTTTTTTTTTTTTTTTTTTTGTGTGTGTGTGTGTCTATGAGCGCGTATTTTTTGAAGAAGAAGAACAGTATTATTTTTAGCTTTCATCCGTGTCTCAAACAATTGAAAACAGGGTTCAGACTTCAATGTATGGCCAAGTAGTCAACTCTGAATTTGCATAGGATGTAATTAATTTCTTACCAGAAGTATAAAATATATAAATGTGTATTCATATATTAAATTAAAATAAATAAAGTGCAGTGCAAAACAAGCAAGCATTTCAAAATTCTCTCACATTTACACATTTTAGCACTGTATTGCAGAAAATATCATCTGCGACAAAACAAAATTATATGCAAACTGAAAATTTTAACTAAAGTAGTATATGAACCATAATACTTCCAAAATTGAGACTGAATCTGTCTTTAGGATATGATTTGAAGTTACAGGAAAACACTAATAAACGTAAATAATTTCTAAAGTAATGTAGGATAACAAAAATATGTTCATTACTAGCAGCCGACTAATTCTAATGAAATCAACTGGAAAAATTTATTAAACAGAAGAAATGATTATATGAATTAAAATACGATATAATGAAAATATGAGACACTAAATTGATATTGAAAAACAAAATATCCATATATACACTGATGGAAAAAAAATCCCAACACCAAGAAAAAATTATTGTACAGTAATGAAATTTCAGCAATACATTTGTCTAGGTAACATATTTAATTGATTAAAGTTTCAAGATCACAGGTAGAGCCATTGGCGAGAAGAGCCATAACCGGTGTAACCGCCAGAATTTTGAATGCAAGCATGCAAACGTGCATACATTGTGTCGTACAGGTGTCGGATATCAGTTTGTGGGATGGAGTTCCATGCCTGTTGCACTTGGGCGGTCAATGCAGGGACGGTTAATGCTGGTTGTGGATGATGCTGGAGTTGTCGTCCAATGATGTCCCATACGTGCTCGATTGGAGAAAGATCTGGTGATCTAGCAGGCCAAGGCAACATGTCGACACTCTGTAGAGCATGTTGGGTTACAACAGCGGTATGAGGGCGAGCGTTATCCTGTTGGAAAACACCCCCTTGAATGCTGTTCATGAATGGCAGCACAACAGGTTGTATCACTAGACTGATGTACAAATTTGCAGTCAGGGTGCGTGGGATAACCACGAGAGTGCTCCTGCTGTCATACGAAATTGCTCCCCAAACCATAACTCCAGGAGTAGGCCCTGTGTGTCTAGGCCGCAGACAGGTCGCTAGCAGGCGTTCACCTGGCCTCCTTCTAACCAACACACGGCTACCACTGCGACCAAGGCAGAACCGGCTTTCATCAGAAAACACAACAGATCTCCACTCCGTCCTCCAATGAGCTCTAGCTTGACACCACTCACGTCGCAAACGGCAGTGGTTTGGAGTCAGTGAAATGCACGCTACAGGGCGTCTGGCTCGGAGCTGTCCTTGAAGTAACCGATTTGTAACAGTTCGTTGTGTCACTGTGGTGCCAACTGCAGCTCGAATTTTAGCTGCAGACGCAGTACGATTAGCCACAGCCATACGCCGAACACGGCGGTCTTTCCTCTTTTTTGTCAGTAGTGCCACGTGGCCGCTCGGAACCCGGTCTTCTTGAGGCAGTACCTTCCCTTGACCACTGCTGCCAACACTCATGCACAGTGGATACATTCCTGCCAAGTCTTTCTGCAATATCGCGGAAAGAAAACCCACCTTCTCGTAGCTCTACAACACGACCTCGTTCAAACTCAGTGAGCTGTTGATAATGGCTTCTTCGTCTTCTTAGAGGCATCCTTGACTAACATTAACCCACTACGTCAAATCTCAATTGTAAATAACGATCACGAACCTTACAGCGCTTATTTAAAGCAAACCTCATTTGCATGTTCATAGTGTCGCTACTAGCGCCACACTTATGCGCGTAGCTCGAAATTTGAATCGACGTCATCTTTCAGATGTATGTACGCCTACCAAATTTCGTTTATCTAGCACAGCTCCTTCCTGGTGTTGGGATTTTTTTTCCATCAGTGTAGATTATATATACAGGGTGTCCCAAAATTACAGCGACAAAGAGGAGATCCGTCACTTCACAAGAATTCAGAATTGCATAGGAATGCAAGTCCGCAAATCTCATTTCAACCCTTTAAGAACAGGGTGGTTTGGGGTATTTTTTTTTTTTTTTTTTTTTTTTTTTTTTTTACAAATATAGGCAGAGCTTTTAAATTTTGAAAATTTATACTAACTTTTTTTCGAGCAAATGATTACATAAAAAGATATATACAGTAATAATACTGTTTTTGATCGATGTAATTAAAGCACTGATTGTATTAATATGAATATTGTGTATGATTTTGTAAAATGATGGATCGTACAAGATTTTACGATTTCCAAGGTATACGAAATTACAAATAACTAAAAACCTAGACTACATATGAGCAGTCTATATAATACTCATATAGGACTGCAAGTGTTAAAAAACACCAGAAATGCAGCTGTTCTCTACATCCAGTTAGCTTGTAGCTCTACGTTTGTACCGCCTACATCTGTTAAAAAATACTCCGAAAATACCAAATTCTTAAATGGTTAAAACGACATTTGCAGACATGGGTTCGTATGCAGTTCTGAATCCTAATTTTAAGACACCTTATATATATATATATATTAAAATATATACCGTACATATATTAAAATTATAGAAAATTACCATAAGAAATGATAGAGAATGATAAATATATTGGTAATATCCAACAGAGGCTTTTTTTTTTATGGAATTATATCAGTATAAGTATTAATCTTGTTTTCATATCTATACTAAATTTGTAATGGTCATTTTTTTTTAATGGGATTATATCAATATAAGTATTGTTCTTTTTTATATATCTATACTAAATTTATAATAATCAAATTATTCATATATATTTTTTTTTTCAAATATTAAATTTAGTTATCTTTTTAGGCCTTGTGGATTGTTGTGACATTTTAATCATTTATTTAGTTTTTGCATTTAGTTTTATTTTATTTATTTATTTATTTACTGTATATACCACGATTCAAAAGTCATAGAAAAAATAAAAGATATATATTATTCAAAATGTAATGACTGTAGATGCGATTTTCGTTAAAATACACAAAAAATGTTTTTTTTTTTTTTTTTTTTTTTTTTTTTAAGTAACAAAAGATTTATTGCCAAATTAGTTTAATTTTTCTCCATCAGTTGGCGCTTTAATTATAAAATTACTTTTTTATAGTGGCGCACTACATTCAGCAACGCACGTAACTAGAACCATAAACGTTCAATGTGACGGCCGTCGAATCATATGCAACACGCCAAAGTAAGATTAGTCGCTATTCGCAGTATGGTATCATTTGAAAAAACAGTTT
This sequence comes from Salticus scenicus, assembly GCA_963930645.1. Classification (NCBI taxonomy): domain Eukaryota; kingdom Metazoa; phylum Arthropoda; class Arachnida; order Araneae; family Salticidae; genus Salticus; species Salticus scenicus. The sequence continues at coordinate 300,375,618 of OZ005650.1, read as the reverse complement.
AAAACATGAGAGAATACTGCGAATACAGCGCCATGTTTTGGTGAAAAATGTAACTAATTTTTATAATATTTATATATCCCTAAGGACGAAAAAAAAAAATCCCATGTTTTTCTGCGCATTTCAGTGAAAACGATTTAGAGCGACGGCCAATATTTTTACTTTTTAAATGGTATATATTTTATTTTTCCTGTGACTTTTGCATCACCCAGTATATATACATAATATGCATACATCGACATTTATTTCTAAACAGAAACGCTAAGTAGTAATTTTACTTAACATTTTCTCTGACTAAAATACAACGATATGGCATCGTAGAAAAACAGCGTTTCTGATAGGTAAAGTGATAATGACTGCATTTTATTTTATTTTATTATTTTATTTTCTACATTATTAGAAAAAAGTATTAGATTAATTAAAGTTTTCAATTTCCAGTTATCAATGGATTTGGAAATTTTTAGATGTACTGAACATGATTTGATCATTTTTAGAAAATGTTCGTTCATTTGTGTGTGACAAAAATTTCTAGCAACTCTAGATCACGAAATAATGCACAAAAATTTCGCAAAAATTTACATTTTATTACACCTTGATATAAGTTGTTGCCAATTTTCTTTTCTTTCTTTCTTTCTTTTTTTTTTTTTTTTCCGGTGCATATCACCCAAGAAATGACGCTAATACTCTGCAATTTTCCCCATTCGCGAAAAAATTATATCTCAGTTTCTGTAATACATAATTGCATTCAAAACTTTATAGGTAAGAGAGACATTACGAAAAACTATGCAGATTCGATTTGAATGCATATTAGCCGATAAGTGGCGCTACTATGATACGCTTTTCCCCGTGAGCGGGAAGGCTGTATCTAAACTTCAATAATGTATAAATAGTATATCAGAGCATTTTTAAGATAAAATAGGATACCAAACTATATCTGTAGAATCTTTATTGTAATAAGGTTTATCGATTAAAATTCTGAGCATGTTAACCTGTAGGTAGCGCTGTTATATACAATGACGTAGTCGCATCGCCGTAGACTATTACAATGATACAGTTGCAGAAATTTTTGATGGCCACGCCATATTAGTTTTTAATTATTATAACTATTTTTTTTAATACTGAGATAAAAAATCCATCGCAGGAACTTCAACAATTCTACGCTATTCCTACTGCATTTGTATATTTTTATTAAAAATTAACTAATACATAAGCTATTGATTGTACTGACTATACATTAATATGAAATTATAAATCTATTAATCATCTAATATTCTAATAAATCTAAAAATACAAATACATGTCCTTTATCTTTTCAAATATTTTTTTTAATCAAATTCTTTCTTATTTTTTCAGAAGTGTTTGTTCATAAGGAAGCACAGACGTACGCAAACATTATATGATGCAGAAGCAAATACTGGGATTTAATTATTTAGCTTCAGATTACACAGGCAAGTTTCCGAGAAATGATAAGACATTACGAAACGAGGGGTTCAGTTATAAATTCGACCTCTGGAAAACTGCAGTACAATAATTAGTTGTATATAAATATATATATATATATAAGAAGAATTTCATCAGTTATCCCAGGAGGAAAAAAAAAAAAAGGAAAACAAAATGTTTGAAAAATTTTTTTGCATGAAAACATAATGAAACGTTTATTAAATCGTCTAATTAAACTTTTATTTCAGTGTGTTTTTAATATAATTAAACAAGAAAGTAAAGATGGAATATAAAAACAATTTCCTTAGAATAAAGAGAAACGTGATTTCACAAAAAACAACTTGCTAAGGAAACTTAGAAATACAATGTGTCCACAATGTCTCTTTACAAATACAGACGTTTATTAAATAAAATGTTGAACAGATACAAACCTGAAAATTATTTTATTTTAAAAAGCAATTATTAAAGGGTTTTTTCTTTTTTTTTAAACAGCATATAATAAGCCTCTATATGCACACAATTAGTTGCGCGAAGCACATCAAAGTGATACTCGATTTCCAGCTATGTCCTCTGTAACAAAGTGCTATCAACGGTGCCAGTGGCGTCTATAGTCTTTTGCTTCAGACCAGTAATATCCCACCTTCATGTATCCCACATATGATCTTTAACATATCTTTCCCCCCACAGACAGAAATTCAGGGGCTTGAAATCAGATGAACGAGGCACCCAAGGAACTGGGTCATCTCGTCCAATCCCCCAACCTGGAAATGTTTCATCAAAGAAATTACGAACATTAAGACCCCAATGTGGCAGTGTACCGTCTTGCTGGGAAAAGGAGTTTGGTTGAAAATTATCCAACTGTGGTGCACAAATTCAGTTAAACGGGCTCAGTATACCTGCAGTTATTGATTTTTCTACTACTAAAAAAAAAAAAAAATGGTCCAATGACTTCGCTGCATGTCAGGCCGTATCACACATTCAATTTCGATCTACAGTCGGCAGCAAAAGTATTCGAGCACTAGCAAAATTACTATAGAAATGTTCAATAAATCCTTATCGAATCATGTTCTAGACTGACTAAGAACAGGATTCGACAAGGATTTATTTAACAAAACTGTATTAAATGTACTTTTTCATATAGGAATTTTTGCTAGTGCTCATATACTTTTGCTGCCGATTGTATCTCTTTTGAGTTTCTACTTACATGGTAATTTTCTGAGCCCTAGACTATATGTGAATTGATTTTTCCTGAAACATAAAACATTGCCTCACCCCTGAAACATACTTGAAATTGAGCTTTTTTTTTTTTTTTTTGAGACATAGATATTTTGATATTTTGGGCCTCTAGTTCTTCAAAATGTTATCTAAAATACACAAAACAATAATTACCAAAAACTTTAAGTAACAACTGAGTACCTATAACAAGTTTCATTTCAATATCTCATCAAAATATGTTTTAATGAATTTTTGAAGTTATAAAGAGACCTTTGTGGACAACCTGTACTTTTCAATTATAATACTTTAAAAATATTAATTTTAGAGAAAATTAATAAAAGAAAATTTTTCTTTTATTTCATTAGTTTAGTAGCAAGGGAAAAAAAAATTAAAAACTATAAAACATGCACAGAATACGAAACATTTTTGTTGTTATTAGAAGAACGTAGTTGCATTAGAAATTATGTTGAATCTCCGCATATGTGATATTATATACTGAATTTCATGAAAAAAAGAAAAGTTTTTCAATATTTATAACAACCATGCTTGGGCTATTGCAAACCCGCATGCAATACGTATTCGGACTGCACAGACGCGTTTTATGGTAAATGTATAGGCCGGCGTTGTAGGGGATCGCCTCGTCGGATCATACCTGTTTCCTGATCGCCAGAAAGTTGCAGATTACTCGATATTATTTGGTAATACTTGTTCAAGTATTACCAAAATTACTAGACAACTCACACGTTTCCACTGCGACGCATCATTCCCTGTGGTATCAATATAATGAAGCCCGCGCTCTCTTCAGCCGTTCTGTACTTACAGTCAGCAGCAAAATTATTCGAGCGCTAGCAATAATTCCTATATAAAAAAAGTACACTTAGTACTACTATGTTAAATAAATCCTTGTCGATTCATGTTCTTAGTCAGTCTAAAAACATGATTTGACAAGGATTTATTTAGCAAAACAATATTAAGTGTACTTTTTTATATAGGAATTATTGTTAGCGCTCGAATAATTTTGCTGCCAACTGTAACCATTTTAAGGCAACTTTTGGCCAATGATGGATCGGTCGTGGTAGTCTTGTGAATTGGTCTGTCGATTGTCAGATGTATCGTGTATGGATTACTTCTGGCGAATGGGAAATACCTTGTCTAGTATACGAAACCCCCGTTGACAGCAGTGAGAAATTTATTGTACGCATCGTTCCAGCTGCCGGAGAAACCCAAAACGCTCCTGGGATATTTGAGAATATTTGAACATCCCTGCAGCAAAGATGTGAGGCCTGAATCACATGCGTGGGATCGTCAATTCGGACACCTCTTTTGATATGAGTTGTATTTCTTCTCTTTTGTGGATGGGTGGGTGGATAGATGGTTGGGTTTTAACGTCACAGTAGTACAACGCAATGGGTAGCTGGCGACGGTATGGGAAGCACCCCTAAGGATAGTGCGAAGACATTCCATCCCAATTTTGATCCTCCACGGATGGGATGGTTCCCCCACTTCAGTGATCCCTAGAGGTATAATTTGGATGGGAACATGGAGGACATTGCGGCCACGACGGGTTTTACGTGCACCAGCCACCATTAATGTACACGATGGTCTTTGGCCGGCTAGAGTATCGAACCAACAATCTGCCAATTATGAGTTCGTCCCTCTACCGACCGGGCTATCGCGGCCCTCCCTTTTGTGACTTTTGTTTTTATGTTTATGAATAGCAAGTAATAAACACCTATTATATTCTATTTTGTGTCCTTTCTTTCTGTTTTATGTCTAAAATATGCGAATAAGGAAAATTTGAAACATTCTCCCCTGTTTAATTCCCTCTCTTGCATCAGGAAGGAGTTTTCGACTCGGCATTGCTGTATGATTTGTAGCTTTTCTGTATGACGAATGTCAGAATCACACACATATAAAAAAAAGACGTTTTCTAAAAAGGGCATAATAAGTATTGCATAAATCATGTGTTCTTTAGCCGATTTTGACTCATATTACCAAACATTTGTACAATGATTTGATAAATACAATAAGAATTATTGTTGCGCTATTGCTTTTAATAACATAAATGTTGTCTGAATTATTTTCTTCGTATCCAAAACCAGTGTTTCTTATTTATTACTAACATTAGTCATAATAACAGTTCAGAGATTTAGAAAAGAAAACAATAAAATCTAGCAGATACTCAAATTCAGTCTTTATAATTTTAGTAAGCAGGACGGTGAAATAGTGGAGACATGTTGAGAAGATTATTAAAAACTACACTGTAAAAG